>CM074728.1:14850761-15050761 GCA_037306005.1 Rhinophrynus dorsalis
GGTGTTTAGTCTCAAAGTGCTGGTTGAGCACTGAGGTCAGCTTTGCAATTTCCACATTCCTTTTATGTGTGATAATCAAGTCATCCACATAGAGTAATATATACATACTAGCAGTTTTAAACAGCATTGACCATCATTTTTTTTTGTTTAGCCTTGTATTTAGTGATGTAAAGTGTAACTGTAAAGTAGCAGAAAAAGTTTGGCGTTCACTGAGGCCAGGTCCGGGCCAAGATATTGTGCTGCCTGGGTCCAAGGATGAAATGCTGCTCCTCCTTGTCTATTTGGTTCTAGTGTGTGGATGAGTTTGGGGGGGGGGGGTTTGCGGGGCATGTGTGTGGCGTGTGTATGGTGGGGGATTTGGATATTTGTCTGTGTGGGAGGATGTGTGTGTATGGTGGGAGGGGTGTATATTGGTGTGGGTGTGTATATTATATATATATATATATATATATATATATATATATATATATATATATATATATATATATATATATATATATATGCAGGTCTTATAATTTGAAGTCCTTTGCTACTAGCCAGACCTGAAAAGTTACTTGCCACTGCAAGTCAAAACATATCCACCAGGGCTGAATTTCTCCTAGCCAGGTCTAAATTCTCACTCGCCATTGGCTAGTGGAAATTTTGAGCCATGTATATATGTTTGGGAGGGGGGGGTGTATGTGTGTGTGTGTGTGTATATATATATATATATATATATATATATATATATATATATATATATATATATATATATAGTGTATATATGTTAATGTGGGTGAGTGTGTATATATATGTGTGGGGTGTGTGTGTGTGTGTGTGTGTGTGTATATATGTGTGGCGGGGCTGGGTGTGTGTATGTGTGTGTAGGTATCCATATAGAAGGTCGCACGCGAAAAAGCATGCAACCATAAAAGAAGATTTTAGTCTTACCTGTTAAATCCTTTTCTCTTAGTTCATAGAGGTTACTGGTAACTCTGGGAGGCGAGCCGCCCCTTTAAGTAGGCAGGATCATTTCTCTAAATGTATGCAGGGGGTGGAGCCTCCCTTCCCTCCTCAGCTGCATCCTAGCCAGCTAGCTCCAGAATGATTTGAGACACTAATAACTGACCTGAATAGAAGAGAAGACGACTCCTGTGATCCTGTACCGAAGGACTCCCACGTATTGCCAAAGGAGAGCCAAGCATGGTCTCTTGACAGGGTGGGAGACCAGTAACCTGTATGGACTAAGATAAACGATTTAACAGGTAATACTAAAATTTTCTTTTCTCTGTCGTCCAATACAGGTTACTGGTAATTCTGGGATGTCCAACCATTGAGTTTCTCAGAGGCGGGAAGAAGGCAAGGACCAGGTGCAGGCCCCCAAAGTCACCAGAACCTCTATGAACCAAACAGTCAGATATAGGATATGATCAAGTATGAGGTTGGGATATGTCTTATGAGGGATTAAGAGGATGTGAAAGGGGTTCTGAGCAAGTATGAGGATGTGAAATGAGTTCTGAGCAAGTATGAGGGAGTGATAGTGTCTTCTGAGGGAGTACGAGGGTGTGAAAAGGGTTCTGAGCAACTGTGAGGGTGCGATGATGTCTTCTGAGGGAGTAGGTGGGTGTGAAATGGGGATCTGAGCATGTAGGATGGTGTGAAGGGGGTTGTGAGCAAGTATGAGTGTGCAATGTGGCTTATGAGGGAGAAGGATGGTGTAAAAAGTGTTCTGAGCAAGTATGAGGGTGCAGTGTGGCTTATGAGGGACTAGGATGGAATGAAAAGGTTTCTGAGCAAGTAGGAGGGTTCAATGTGGCTTATGAGGAAGTAGGATGGAGTGAAAGAGGTTCTGAGCAAGTATGAGGGTGAGATACAGCTTTTCAGTGAGTAGGAGCGTGTGAAAGGGGTTCTGAGCAAGTATGACGGTGAGATACAGCTTATGAGTGAGTAGGAGCGTGTGAAAGGGGTTCTGTGCAAGTATTAGGGTGCAATGTGACTTATGAGATTGTAGGTGGGTGTGAATGGGGTTCTTAGGAAGTATGAGGGTTCAATGTGGCTTATGAGGGAGTAGGATGGTGTAAAAAGTGTTCTGAGCAAGTATGAAGGTGCAATGTGTCTTATGAGGGAGTAGGTGGGTGTGAAAGGGGGTTCTGAGCATGTAGGATGGTGTAAATGGGTTCTGAGCAAGTATTAGGGTGCAATGTAGCTTGTGAGGGAGTAGTATGGTGTGAAGGGGGTGTTCTGAGCAAGTATGAGGGTGAGATACAGCTTACGAGTGAGTAGGAGCGTGTGAAAAGGGTTCTGAGCAAGTATGAGGGTGAGATACAGCTTATGAGTGAGTAGGAGCGTGTGAAAGGGGTTCTGAGCAAGTATGAGGGTGCAATGTGGCTTATGAGGGAGTAGGATGGTGTAAAAAGTGTTCTGAGCAAGTATTAGGGTGCAATGTGGCTCATGATGGAGTAGGATGGTTTACCCCCACAAGCAATCCAGTACCACCACAAGACATCCAATACTTACACAAGCCATCCATACCCCCACAAGCCATCCAGTACCCCCACAAGCCATCCAGTACCCCCACAAGCCATCTAAAACCTCTACAAGCCATTCAGTTTCCCCACAAGCCATGCATGACCCCCACAAGACATCCAGAACCCCCACAAGCCATCCAGTACACAATCAAGCCATCTAGTACCCCATCAAGCCATCCAGTTCCCCCACAGGCTATCCAGTACCCCACTGAGCCATCCAAAACCTCAACAAGACATCCAGTACCCCATAAAGCCATCCAGAACCCCTCACAAGCCATCCAAAACATCTAGAGGACATCCAGTACCCCCACAACCCATGCAGTACCCCATCAAGCCATCCAGAACCCCCACAAGCAATCCAGTACCACCACAAGACATCCAAAACTTCCACAAGCCATCCAGTACCCCATCAAGCCATCCAGTATTCCCACAAGCCATCCAAAACCTTTACAAGCCATCCAAAATGTCTACAAACAATCCAATACCCTCACAAGCCATCCAGTACCCCATAGAGACATCCAAAGCCTCTACAATCCATAAAAAAACTCTACAAGCCATCCAGAACCCCCACAAGCCATCCAGCACCCCCACAAGCCATCCAGTACTTCACGATCCATCCAAAACCTCTACAAGCCATCCAGTACCCCCACAAGCCATCCAGTACCCCCACAAGCCATCCAGAACCACCACAAGCCATCCAGAACCACCACAAGCCATTTAAAACCTCTACATGCCATCTAGAACCCCCACAAGTCATCCAAAACCTCTACAAGCCATCCAGTTCCCCCACAGGCCATCCAGTACCATATCGAGCCATCCAAAACCTCTGCAAATCATCCAAAACCTCTACAAGCCATTCAGTACCCCATAAAGTCATCCAGAACCCCTCACAAGCCATACAAAACATCTAGAAGTCATGCAGTACCCTCACAACCCATGCAGGACCCCATCAAGCCATCCAGTACCACCATAAGACATCCAAAACTTCCACAAGCCATCCAGTACCCCCACAAGCCATCCAAAACCTCTAAAAGCCATCCAGTACCCCCACAAGCCATCTAAAACCTCTACAAGACATCCAGTACCCCCACAAGCCATCCAGTACCCCCACAAGCCATCCAGTATCCCCACAAGCCATCCAGTACCCCCACAAGCCATCCAGTACCCCCACAAGCCATCCAGTACCCCCACAAGCCATCCAGTACCCCCACAAGCCATCTAAAACCTCTACAAGACATCCAGTACCCCCACAAGCCATCCAGTATCTCCACAAGCCATCCAGCACTCCCACAAGCCATCCAGCACTCCACAAGCCATCCAGTACCCACACAAGCCATCCAGTACCCACACAAGCCATCCAGCACCCACACAAGCCATCCAGCACCCACACAAGCCATCCAGCACCCACACAAGCCATCCAGCACCCACACAAGTCATCCAGCACCCACACAAGCCATCCAGCACTCTATCAAGCCATCTAAAATCTCTACAAGATATCCAATACCCCCACAAGCCATCCAGTACCCCAATGAGCTATGCAAAACCTCTATAAGCCATCCAAAAGTCTACAAGCAATCCAATACCCTCACAAGCCATCCAGTACCCCATAGAGCTATTCAAAACATCTACAAGCCATCCAAAACCTCTACAAGCCATCCAGTACCCCATAAAGCCATCCAGAACCCCTCACAAGTCATCAAAACATCTACAATCTATTCAGTACCCCCACAAGCCATCGAGTACCCCATTGAGCCATCCAAAACCTCTACAAGCCATCCAAAACCTCTACAAGCCATCCAGTACAACCACAAGCCATCCAGAACCACCACAAGCCATCCAGCCCCCCTACAAGCCATCCAGAACCCCCACAAGCCATCCAAAACCTCTACAAGCCATCATGTACCCACACAAGCCATCCAGTACCCCCACAAGCCATCCATTACCCCACAAGCCATCCAGAACCACCACAAGCCATCCAGAACCACCACAAGACAAACAGTACCCCATCAAGCCATCCAGTACCCCCACAAGCCATCCGTACCCCCACAAGACATCCAGTACCCCCACAAGACATCCAGTACCCCCACAAGCCATCTAAAACGTCTGCAAGCGATCCAGTACCCACACAAGGCATTAACTACCCCACTGAGCCCTCCAAAACCCCATCGAGCCATCCAGTTCCCTCACAGGCCATCCAGTACCCCATCGAGCCATCCAAAACCTCTACAAGCCATCCAGTACCCCCACAAGTCATCCAAAACCTCTAAAGACATCCAGTTCCCTCACAAGCCATCCAGGACCCCATTGAGCCATCCAAAACCTCTACAAGCCATTCAAAACCTCTACAAGCCATCCAGTACCCCCACAAGCCATCTAGTACCCCCACAAGTCATCCAAAACCTCTTCAAGCCATCCAGTTCCCCCACAGGCCATCCAGTACCCCATTGAGCCATCCAAAACCTCTACAAGCCATCAAAAACATCTAGAAGACATCCAGTACCCCCACAACCCATGCAGTACCTCATCCAGTACCCCCACAAGCACTGCAGTACCCCCACAAGCACTGCAGTACCACCACAAGACATCCAAAACTTCCACAAGCCATCCAGTACCCCCACAAGCCATCCAGTACCCCCACAAGCCATCAAAAAACTCTACAAACCATCCAGTACCCCCACAAGCCATCCAGTTCCCCCACAGGCCATCCAGTACCCCACTGAGTCATCCAAAACCTCTACAAGCCATCCAAAACCTCTACAAGCCATCCAGTACACCATAAAGCCATCCAGTACCCCACAACCCATCCAAAACCTCTACAAGCCATCCAGTACTCCCACAAGCCACCCAGTACCCCATCAAGCCATCCAGAACCCCATCATGCCATCCAGAACCCCATCAAGCCATCCAGAACCCCATCAAGCCATCCAGAACGCCATCAAGCCATCCAGTACCCCATCAAGCCATCCAGTACCCCATCAAGCCATCCAGTACCACCACGAGCCATTCAAAACCTCTACAAGCCATCCAGTACCCCCACATGCCGTCCAGTACCCAATCAAGCCGTCCAGTACCCCCACAAGCCATCCAAAACCTCTACTAGCCATCCAGTACCCCATCAGGCCATCCACTACCACCACAAGCCGTCCAGTTCCACCACAAGCCGTCCAGTACCTCACAACCCATCCAAAACCTCTACAATACTCTCACAAGCCATCCAGTACCTCCACAAGCCATCCAGAACCTCTACTAGCCATCCAGTACCCCATCAGGCCATCCACTACCACCACAAGCCGTCCAGTACCCCACAACCCATCCAAAACCTCTACAAGCCATCCAGTACTCCACAAGCCAGCCAGTACTCCCACAAGCCATCCAGTACTCCCACAAGCCATCCAGTACCTCCACAAGCCATCCAGTACCCCACAAGCCATCCAGTACCCCACAACCCATCCAAAACCTCTACAAGCCATCCAGTACTCCCACAAGCCATCCAGTACTCCCACAAGCCATCCAGTACTCCCACAAGCCATCCAGTACCTCCACAAGCCATCCAGTACCCCACAAGCCATCCAGAACCCCACAAGCCATCCACAACCTCTACAAGCCATCCAGTACCCCCACAAGCCATCCAAAATCTCTACTAGCCAAAATCTCTACTAGCCATCCAGTACCCCTACAAGCGTTCCAAAACCTCTATAAGCCATCCAGTTCCCCATCAAGCCATCCAGTTCCCCATCAAGCCATCCAGTTCCCCATCAGGCCATCCAGTTCCCCATCAGGCCATCTATTACCCCACCAAGCCATCGAATACTCCCCCCACAAACCATCCAGTAACTCCCTCCATGCCATTCAGTGCCACCCATCCACTCAGGCCATACCTACCCATGCCATCCAGTACCCCCAGCCCTGGCCATCCAAAACCCCCCTACCTATGCTGTGTGCACTGCGTGGTGGTGGGTCTTCTTCTGCTGACTGCTTCTGTCTGTCACTCTGTCTCAGTGTCACTGTCTTTCACTGCTGCTCTCCCCAGTCTGACTCCTGCTGCATACTCCTTGGCGAGTTGGTGGGCTAGATGGTTATGTGAGTGACATCTGACCCCTGTGGCATGCTGGCTCCGAGTCCCACTCCCCCCCCCCCCACCCCGTAGTATCATCAGGTGCCTGGGCCCGAATGGTCAGTCCGCCACTGATCCCTTTAATACCAAAGAGAAATGAACATCTTGCCTACAAACAGATTGGAATTTCAATTGCACAATAGTCAACCAAGCAAAGGACTTATTAACCCTTTGAGTGCCAGAGTAGGTGTGCAATGCATTGCTTTGCAATGCTTTGCGTACAGCTCTGGCATTCAAAGGTTACGTTAAATGCCACTTATCCCCTTCCATGCCAGAAGCTCGGGCCATATCCTGTACCCTGTAGGCCAGACACATTTTCAGCATTTTTGCTATCCTTTTGTTTAGGCTTGATTTCCACTGTGAAATTTCTTATTATATATGGAAAACTATATATTTTTTTTTTATTATTTTTTTTTAACGAATTGAGCTTTTTCGTGGTACCTTACGTGAAGAGAATTTTTGTATCGCGGACAAAAAAAAAAGTGAAAATGTACTTAGTTTGCTAAAAACACATACTATGTATCAAAAACATTTACCTTAATTGCGAAACTTTCAATTATTTGAAAAAGCCCCGAGCAAAAAAAACAAAACAAAAACAAAACAAATTTGTATAGTTATACTTACGTCCGTGGCTAGTGCAAAGCCCTAATCACCAGGAGAGCAAAATGGCATTTTCAACTTTATGAACTAATATGCGCTTTCTAGTGGTTTTCTGGTAATGCTACCCTAAAAACAGTGAAATAGCTATGTAAAACTATATATTTCTGGAAAGTAGACATCCTGCTGCATCTAATAAGGGCCAACTTGCCTTCTTACCCCTAGCCTGGTGTGTCCAAATGTTTCCAGAAGGTGGCACTTCAGGAAGAAATTGGCATTTTCTTACATTACTGCCCGTTCAAATGTACTGAAATCTGTAAAAAAAAAACATGGCATTTCCAACTGTATTAATTAGCTAGTGGTCTTAGTAGAAAAATGACACCCCATTGGTATGAGTTGACCTACCTCAGGGTGCACACAAAGTGCAAAATGACACCTACTGCAACCTCTGATTTTTCTCAAACATTACTTGTCTGTTCAAAAATGGTTATAACAAGTTGGAAAGCATACAGTTGAATACACACTGTACTGGGCCTTAGTACATATGTCCTATTCCTAATTGTAGGCCCCAACAGCTGGGAAGCCCATGGTTGGATACATCCGGATTCTGAAATTGGCCGTATGTACAAAGACCCCAAGTCAGGACGTATGTAACTGGGGGGGGGGCACCTCTCCAGCTTTTGGTAGATATGACTCCCAGATATTCACTTCTTTAGCAGAGGATACTGGGAGTTGTAGACCACAACAGATGGGGAGTCCAAGGATGATTTTCCCAATGACGTAAGAATAGGCCCTACGTATGAAGGGACCAATACTGAATGTGTTCAAATGGGATTCACAGCACCTCGAGCTAGCTATTGTCTGTTTGGGGATGATCGGAGTCATGGATCCCAACAGCACACAGCTGACTACACTCTGTATTACAGCCTGTTGCATAATCAGCTGACAGTTCATCAATGGAGCTTTTAAACTATTGAATGATAGAGATATCCACAGTGCATTGCAAACCTAACATTTAAGGGTTTAAAATATGCATTTACTGCAATGATAAGTACATTGTAGTAGCCTTGTTTCATGAGCTGAATATGAGAGAAATCGCTCTTCTAAGTAAAATAGGATTTTAAAGTTCTTTTGTGTTAAATCCATGGGGTTGAGACCCCCTCTTGGAGGGCAGGGCCCATCACAAAATACAGAGTCTTTGGGGTGGAGATTCCCTCCTTTTCCTCCAGCTTAAACCCCCACATTTCCCATAATTCATATGACAACAGCCATAGCAAAAGAAATAAGCAGTTAAGAAGAAAAAATCTCCCAGGATTAAGATCCTCAGAGGACTCCTCTGCCCGGAGGAAGCAACATAAGTGAGGTTTTTCTCTGGGTCGGAGACCTGTGTTCAATATGGACTATAGAGAAAAGGATTTAACAGGAAAGAAGACATTCTATTTTCCTCTTACATCCAATATGGAACACAGTTACCATGGGCATATAAAGCATCCCAGATTCCAGAATAGAATGCCCACACTTCCCCATGATATTAGAATTCCCTAGGACCATTCTGGATCTAAATAACCGTCGGTGTCAAAGGACACAGATGTAGCACAGTAAACAAGCCAGTGGGGCTCAAAAACCACTGAACAACAATCAACAGTAGAGAAAAGAAAAAGATCCCTAAACAGGCAAGACTTCCTGAAGGACCTTTCTGCCAAACCTAAAACATTGACCCGGTAGTATTTCGTGAAATTATGCAAGAAGGACCAAGTCGTAGTCTTGCACAGCTGTTCAGTCAAGGCCTGGTTCTTGTAGGGCCAAGACGCGCGCACTGATCTGGTGGTATGCACAGTGATCTTGAAGGGAACCAATTTCTTCCTTCTCTCATATGCTTGGCATATGGTAGCCTTAATCCAAGAGGCAATGGTTACCTTGGATGCAGCCTGACTCACCCGAGGACCTTCAGTGATAACCAAAGAGTCAGCCTTACAAAAAGGCTTAATGTGATGCACGTACAACTTAAAGTGTCAGTAATGTGTTAATAACCTGACGTATTTGATGTCCGGTGGTAATTATAGATAATCGCCTAATTTCTGATTTTGGTTCGCTAGATATGAAGATACTAGCTTATAAAACTGCTAGGGCAAGTGAAGTTCGGTGACCATCTTTGAAACTCCCGTAATCAAGTCAGCTCCCATCTACCAGTCCTTCTGCTGGAGCACTCTCAGCAAATACCCGATTGGAAGGGGTGAGCAATTTCCTACGTGACAACTTTGAGTCCCATGATCCGGCTCTGCAGAACAGCCAGCGCATCACTGCAAAGAGGCTGGCTTTGACGTAGGATGACTGAAGTTTGTGCCTCAGCGAAATCCATCGAGTCTTGCGACTCAAAGCCAGATCTGACTGATGTACAAGTGAGTTGATGAAAAGGGGCGGGAGGGGAAGACTTCAGGAGCCAATCGGTCACAAAGTTGGAAGTACAGACAAAAAAAATCGCTATACGGTATAAAAAAAAAAAAAAGAGTAAGCAATTAAATAATGCATAGTTTTTTGGGGACATTTCTATCCCTATAAGGCGGGACAATGGGTCAAGGCAAAAAAAGGGCACAACAATCTGATGGTTTTGGAACTCTGAGATAACCTTGATAAGAAACTCCTGAGAATTATGAAGGACCGCCTCATGCTGGTGAAACGCCGGGAAAGGGAGGCTTGCAAGACCGAGCTTGCAGCTCAGCTACCCTCCAAAACAGGGACACTTTCCATTTTCAATGTCAACTGACGCAAGTAGGTGGATGCTAGAGGCTCAAAGGGAGGTCTCTGAAGAATGGCCTAGACTAGACTGAGATAGCACAGAGGCATGGGGTCCTGAAAGTGCCTCCTGTAGAAAAGTTTTAACGTTTGGCATGACAGAGATTTGTCTCTGAAAAAGAACAGAGAGGGCTGAAATCTATAACTTGACAGGACGGAGGTCCCTCTTGACTCCATCCTGAAGGAAGGACAGCATCATGGGAAGGTCAAAGACATGTGGGGACATATTCTTGTCTGCACACCACCAGTGAAAATGGACCAGACCCATTGGTATGCCTTAAAGTAGAGCTGTCAAAGTTCAGTCCTTAAAGGGATAGTAATGTTTCACAATAACAGCAGCTCCAATTAATCTTCGTAGTATTTGGGCCATGGAGAGTGTTATTTCAATACTGTCAGAGTTGTAGTTCAAGAGTAATTGAATGATAAAATATCCCCCTCCTGTCCCTTTTACCTAGTGTAAGCCACCTACCCTCAGATGTGGAATCTGGTCTCTTGATCAGATAGATCACAGCAAGGAATGTTTTTAAACAGGTTTTTCCTTATGCTCACTGAAGCAGTCTTGCTGCTCTGAGGTGAGCAGTGTTACATCAGTAAAAGGGGCCCGAGGGGGATATTTTATCATTCAATTACTCTTGAACTACAACGCGGGCGGTATTGAAATAACACTCTCCATGGCCCTAATACTATGAAGATTAATTGGAGCTGCTTTTATTGTGAAACATCACTATCCCTTTAAGGGCCAGGATTTAACCCTTTGGCACTCAAAGGGTTAAGGATTTGCCTGTTTAAGAACGGGTGAATGTCAAAATTAATGAGCCACTGATTATCTCACTGTGCTTAATCAGGAAATCCGTACATCCTAGCCTGTTGGTGGTCCTTGATGACTGAACTTGGACAGTCCTGCCTTAGAGTAAACCAGCTTCTGAGTCTGGATCATGGTGGAGATGACATTGTCAGAATGGTGACCTCAAGAGCCATGCCTTCAAGGCCAGTCTTTCCACATACCATAAGGAGCCCTTGAGCAACACATCCAGTATGGGCAGAAGGCGAATCGGATACTGGATGGTGGGGCTGACCAGGTCTGCAAACCATGCCCTCCTTGACCAGAATCGAGCTATAAGGATAAACATCTCCCTGTCCTCTACCTTTCCAGACCACCCTGCGGATGAGAGGAATTGGGGGGAACATATAGGACAGGTGAAAACTCCACTGGATGGACATTTCATCCTTTCCAAAAGCTAGAGGAACTCTCACGCAAGCAAAGAACATTGGATCCTTCCTGTTCTCCCTGGTCATCATGATGTCTATCACTGGGACCCCCCTCAGTATTGTACCATCGGGTAGAAAGCTATGTGCTTTCCTTGCAAGAAAGAAACGATTGTTGGAAAGTTGAGACAACAAAGTGCTTTTGCCACCAGTAGTATCATTAATGATCTGTTTCAGGTCAGGCCTTAAAAGGGCAAAGACACTAGTGACTTCTTAGAACATTGTGGCCTAAGATTTGGTCTTTGGACCAAAGTGCGGAGCACAAAAACAGAAAAGGCTGATGATTTGGCAGAAAACCTAGCAGCATCAAACAACACCTCAGTAATATTGGCATAGCGTCCATGATGTTTGGTACCAAGACCAACATGTCTTCTTTAGGCACGCATAACTTCTGGACAGCTGTTCATCCCAGATGGCAATGGCCAGGCAGAGGAAAAATAGGCCTCAGTGGCCGTAAAATTGGCCTTGAACATCGGCCTGGTCCTTGAGAGCCACAGCATCCAGCAGGGCAAGGGCAGTGTTCTTCCCCAAGGGGCGAGATGGGAGGGTGGGGTCAGGTCTGTGGCAGGGCAGGAGAGAAGCCCACTGCTCCAGAGCCTCAGCTTTGAGAAGCGTTTGATAAGGTAAAGTCTCCGATCAGGAGTTTTCCGCTTATCCATAAGGATCTGATCAAGAGTCTTGGGGGGGATTCTTTCTGCACCTCTCAAAAATGTCCAAACAGGTAGATCCCCCTATCTGCTGGGTCATAGACTGGAAAGGTCTCCAATACCACCTTAATGAGTCCCTCAATGGCGGGGGCAGGATCAGCCTCATCGGAATCTCCATAAGAAAAAGAATAATCCTCATCCACAGAATCCAACTCTTCCTCAGAGGACACGCCAAAAACTTGAGTATACCCTCAAATACAGTGTCAGCTTGGTTGAAGGTGGGCAGGTTTCCAAAAATGGAGAACCCCCTGAACTGCAGAATAGTGTTTTAACACATGCAGACTCTGGTTCAGTGTTGGAGGGGCCTGGAAGGGGGGGGGGGGGGGGTCAAGGCCAGAGCAAAAGAGGGGCATGGAGACGCAAAGCACTCTCTTGGAAGCCCAGAACGACAAGGGGAACAGTGGGTAAGGGAAGTGAGGGAAACCTCCAAATCTTTAGCCTAGGTACTTCCGCATATGCCCCATAGTGTCAGACTTGTCCCTGAGAGAGTATCTAAATCTAATAAACTAGAATCAATGTCCCCAGACTAAAGTTAGAAACCCAGAACTACAAAAAAAAGTGCACTTATGTGGTATGCAAAGGGTTAATCTGGAGAAAGAGAGTAAGGACGGTCAGGTTCTGTGCAGGACAAGCAAGGCAGAAATAAGATGGCCACCAGTAAGTGTATGTCAGCCAATCGGAAGAAAGACTGGGGAACAGGGCATTATGGGAACTGTAGTCTTCTCCCTTGCTTGTTGCTTAGCAATGCATGTTACTGTGGCCATGAGCCTCAGTGTGGTCCATGCACACTCTGACTGTTGTAGCCCAAATGGTTGCAGAGGTATGTCACAGATTCGTTTTCCCCATATAATTCAATGGACCAAAGATGGCTGCGGGCGGGCTCCCATTCTAAAGGAACCACTACACAAATCGATCCCAATGAAAACGGGAAAAGCCTTAAAAACCCCAGGGAAAAAAGTCCTAGTAGTGGGGGAGCAGACATAAGCCCTCCAAAGCACCCAATACAAGTCCAAAAGAGCAGTGAAAGGGTTAACTTTCAGAAAAAAAGACAGCAGCCATCTGTAATTCAAGACCCTGCTGAGAGAACATAGAGTCATATTGCGTTCAAAATCATAGCATAAGTACACAGGGGGTAAAGATAGCTCAGAATGTGGCATACAGTGGACCAAGGCACTCAAATGGTTACTCACTGATCCTCTTTCTTCAGGTTACCTTCATAGGAGAGGGCAGAATCTCACAGAGACTCAGCCATGAGGAACAGACTTGTCATAAAGTCAACCTCCACAGGGCAAGAAAAGCCCACAAAGCACTTGTGAACTGGGCAATCCAACTCAAGGGAAGCCCAGGGATGGTATCCCACCTAATGGGGTTACTAAACAGCCCCATATCCAAAGAAAAAACTTAATAAAAACTAACAGGATGGCCACTGCATCTCCAAATACTTTTCAGGACACATGAATTCTGGTAAATGTGCAGGGGGTTGAGCTGGAGGAAGAGGAGGGAGTTTTCAGCCACCAAAGACCCTTTTAGTGATGTGCCCTGCCCTCGAGGACAAGGGATTCAACCCTATAGTACTCGCGTTTCACATGGGATAAAAGAGAAAGTCGTAACTGAACACTCAATATTATCAACACACAATGGTGGAATGTTGCATACATCCATTCTGGCATTGTTATGAATGCAGCGTCTTAAAGGGATAGTAATACTTAAAATGTAAAAAAAAAAAAATATGTTGTAGGGTTTATCCCCCTGAGTAAAACAAGAGTACTCCCACTGCTTAAAGGCGTTTCATTCAAAAGTTATTAATTTTGAAAGTTTATTTTTTTAGGTGTACTATCACAGTGGCCTGAAATTGTACAGTGGCGCTGTTGCTACACCATCCTATGGAGATTTATGGTCCCGGGACCAGAGCTGTCCATAGGATCGTGTAGCAACAGCACCATTGTACAATTTCAGGCCACTGTGATATTGCACCTAAAAAATTCAACTTTTAAAATGAATAACTTTTGAATGTAACACCTTTCAGCAGTGGGAGTACCCTTGTTTTACTCAGGGGGATAAATCCTACAACATATTTTTTTTACATTTTAAGTATTACTATCCCTTTAATGAATAAAGGCACGTGGTCTGGATTCCATTGCACTGTGTAATTGTATCAAAGATTGTATTTAGAGATTCCTTAATGGTCTTAACTGACAGGTGTTATTACTGGATACATTTCAAATGTAATCTAGGCCACGTGATAATCAAAACCGCCTCCAGAGAGACCAAGAATCCAGGGTCATGATCGATAATGTAAACAGGAACCACTCAATCGCAAGTCAACTGTAGTGTAGGAGGAAAATTAGACTGCGCAACTCTTAAAGTGGAACGCTCACTCAGCTTAGAGTGACCCCCAATTAATTATTCATATAGTAATTTGCATACCAATACTTGTATGATCCTGAATAACTCAGGCATTATCGAGAAATCCATCTTGTTCAGAAACTGACGGGCAGGCTTCTTGCTGTAGCTGCATCTGTGCTGTCAGTCACTTCCTGTTACCTTAAGGCACAATGCAACTCCCCCTCACCAGTCCTGGAGGAGACCGGAATGGACAGCGCAGACTCACAGATGCCTCTTCAGCAAGATGTCTGCAATGATGCCTGCCAGTGAGTCTTTCTGAACAAGTTGGATTTCTCAATAATGCCGGACTTATTCAGGATAATACTAGTACTGATATGCGTTTCGCTATGTGAATAATGATTATGGGGGCACTTTAATTTGAATGAAAGTTCTGCTTTAAATGCAATAAAATACAAGGTAATTCAGATTTCAGTGGCATTCTAGAGCTTTCAAGTAACATTTTAGGCTGTGTACATTTTGCAATATGCTATTTCTCTCCTAGGCTACACTAGGCAGACTTGTTCCTTATTAGACTAACACATATGGCCCAAAGTGCCTACCATGCATCTCAGAAAAAGGAAAATATTACCTCTTATCCTGGGCTTTGAAAGAAGAAGCTCTGCAGCAAGAACCATAGTCATGGAGGTGGTGCATCCCTCATCTGGCCGTGATGGTAAGGATGGGGGAGAGGGACAAGCAGCAGCAGATGTGGAGGAGGTCAGCTGGTGGGCATCATGTAGTGGTAGGGCAATCTGCAGTTTCCGTGTATGTCACTGGTGCGGCTGGGGAGGCTGCGACTGCTGGTGGAGACTTTATGGAGGAGGCCGATGTGGGCTCAAGAGAAAGCATTGTCACCTTCTGTGCCACCACCTCTTCAGCGGAGTGCCATCTGAGTGAGGCTGCTGGGCCCGTCGAGATGTCGAGGCTATCTGGAGAAGAGAGGACATATAAATCAGTCACGGGTCTGTGGCAGCAAAGTTGTAACAGAGTGGTACTTCTCAGACAGGTCCAGCAAAGCTCGCTAACAACTGTGTTAATCACAATGGCTGAGCCTCTGATCAACCTGCTTTTGCTCAAGTTGAGAGAGCCTCAAGTCCTGGCCTGTTAGTGGGCCCAAAGGTTACAGGGTGAGAACCATGGATATCGGGGACAAAATATGTTTTTAAACCCTTGAATGCTTGAGATGTGTACTACTTAGGGTGAAGCAATGCTTTGAAGACCTATTTAGCATTCATGGAGTTGAAAACAATATTTTACACTTTGAGTGGCAGTTCTCTATGCAACGCAATGTGTTGCATACCCCCCTGGCACTCAAAGGGTTGAGATAGGGGGTTTGTTTTTGAAATTGGGATCTGACCTCTAGAGTGCATTTGGTTTGCCAGACACAGGGTTGGGCAACTTGGGGCCTTCCAGTTGTTGTGAACTACCACTCCAATCATCACTGGCCGCGGGCAGAGGCCACAGCAACTGGAGGACCTCAAGTTGTCTAACCTCAGCCTAAACCAAGGGGACATTCTTGTGACCCTTAGGCCGTTGTCCTGCCTAAGGGGTGTCCAAATCATTGCTTTGCTAATACCTTGCTGATATATTGTACATTCCTATGGTACTTGTGGGGTAAAGGGTAGGTTTGACTTAACATTTTGGGATGGATACTTAGGAAATTGGGGCAAAATGTACAAATTTCTCAATTTGAGGATCAGAGTAGGGCCCAACTCTTTGATCTGTAACTGGAGGCTTTTGTACCCCCACAAATATGGGGGGGCAGCATTTTTACTGTCTCTTTGCCCGCCCCCCAATAGTAGAGGAGCTTCTGATCCTCTTCCCGGTCTGACAGGAAGCTGCTCATTGTGCTGGGCGAGCAGCTTCCTGTCAGACTGGGGTAGAGGATACAGAAACTCCTCTACCTGCGGTCCGCTATGCTCGGCCACGCTACAAGGTGGTGACCGGCAGGAGGGAGCACCGTGCAGTGCACTCCCTTCCTGCTGGTCACCCAGAGCCTGTGCTCCCCTGACCAGTGTGCCTAGTGCCTGGGGGGGGGGGATTTCTACATTATCTGTCCCAGCATGATTTCCTGCAGGGGATGCGTCTCCCCCCCCCATCCCCCCGGTTCCTACTCCCCTGTCTGGTCATAAACCCTCTGAGTGCCAGAGGGGTATGGAATGCATTGCCTTGCAATGCCTTCCGTACCCCACTGGCACTCAAAGGAATAAGGTGCTGAACAACTTGCAACAACTGAAGATGCTTTTCTTGCCACCAGCCTACACAAGGTCCAGGCAAGAGTGGTGTCAAACCTTCGTGACAATATAGTGAAAAGTTTGGTCACCATGGACAGTCTCAGCATGTCCATCCAGGGGTTTAAGGTTCATGACCACTGTTTGTCCTGCACAAGTGCATCTCCTAGACTTGTCCTCCATGGTCACCTTCACTTACGCCTAGCAGACGTCATTGGCGTTTCCAGTGCTCCTTACGTACATGTGATCCTATGTCTGACTCTGCTGCTTGGCACTAGGGTGCTGTAGGTGACTCTTCCAGTCCAGGTTTTGGTAAGCACACCCAAAGGAAAAAAAAAAAAAAAAACAAACAAAAAAAACAAAAAACAAAAACACATTTAAAATTTCTGGAGTGCAACCAGTTTTGACCAAAATAACTAAAAGCAAATATACAAAGTATTGGTGCACATACATCCAAATTTTTATCACCATTAACCATTTACTCTGCGGCATTGTGCCTGCATATCACTACTATATTTAAAGATGAGGATTTAGTTACATTATATGGCCATAGAATGCTAAGCTTGCCACCAACGCCAAGTTACCTCATTTTGGCAAGTACCTAACCTTAACATGCTTTGTCTTATGAGCTGAATCTCTCCTACTTTAGATATTTACTAACCTTAATTTACTTTATCCTGAGAGCTGAGTCTTGGTCAGCTTTACTCATTAATGGAGAGAGACTCTCTGACAGACATTATATAGTGTCCTAGAGACAATGAGCATTGCACCTGGGGGTGGTAGGGGTGCCTAAACCAATAGAAGCTGGTCAAAGCTTCCAAAAGTACAATTCCAGTCCAGGTTTTGGTAAGCACACCCAAAGGAAAAAAAAAAAAAAACACATTTAAAGTTGCTGGAATCCAACCGATTTTGACCAAAATAGCTAAAAGCAAATATACAAAGTATTGGTGCACATCCACATATACAAAGTATTGGTGCACATCCACATTTTCACCCCCATTAACCCTTTACTCTGCGGCATTGTGCCTGCATATCACTACTATATTTAAAGACAAGGATTTAGTTACATTATATGGCCATAGAATGCTAAGCTTGCCACCAACGCCAAGGTACCTCATTTTTGGCAAGTACCTAACCTTAATATGCTTTGTCTTTTGAGCTGAATCTCTCCTGCTATAGGCATTTACTAACCTTAATTTACTTTATCCTGAGAGCTGAGTCTTGGTCAGCTTTACTCATTAATGGAGAGAGACTCTCTGACAGACATTATATAGTGTCCTAGAGACAATGAGCTTTGCACCTGGGGGTGGGAGGGAGGGGTGCTTAAACCAATAGAAGCTGGTCAAAGCTTCCAAAAGTACAATTCCAGTCCAGGTTTTGGTAAGCACACCCAAAGGAAAAAAAAAAAAAACACATTTAAAGTTGCTGGAATCCAACCAATTTTGACCAAAATAGCTAAAAGCAAATATACAAAGTATTGGTGCACATCCACATATACAAAGTATTGGTGCACATCCAAATTTTCACCCCCATTAACCCTTTACTCTGCGGCATTGTGCCTGCATATCACTACTATATTTAAAGACAAGGATTTAGTTACATTATATGGCCATAGAATGCTAAGCTTGCCACCAACGCCAAGGTACCTCATTTTTGGCAAGTACCTAACCTTAATATGCTTTGTCTTTTGAGCTGAATCTCTCCTGCTATAGGCATTTACTAACCTTAATTTACTTTATCCTGAGAGCTGAGTCTTGGTCAGCTTTACTCATTAATGGAGAGAGACTCTCTGACAGACATTATATAGTGTCCTAGAGACAATGAGCTTTGCACCTGGGGGTGGGTGGGAGGGGTGCTTAAACCAATAGAAGCTGGTCAAAGCTTCCAAAAGTACAATTCCAGTCCAGGTTTTGGTAAGCACACCCAAAGGGAAAAAAAAACACATTTAAAGTTGCTGGAATCCAACCAATTTTGACCAAAATAGCTAAAAGCAAATATACAAAGTATTGGTGCACATCCACATATACAAAGTATTGGTGCACATCCAAATTTTCACCCCCATTAACCCTTTACTCTGCGGCATTGTGCCTGCATATCACTACTATATTTAAAGACAAGGATTTAGTTACATTATATGGCCATAGAATGCTAAGCTTGCCACCAACGCCAAGGTACCTCATTTTTGGCAAGTACCTAACCTTAATATGCTTTGTCTTTTGAGCTGAATCTCTCCTGCTATAGGCATTTACTAACCTTAATTTACTTTATCCTGAGAGCTGAGTCTTGGTCAGCTTTACTCATTAATGGAGGGAGACTCTTTGTCACAGACATTATATAGTGTCCTAGAAACAATGAGCATTGCACCTGGGGGTGGGAGGGGTGCTTAAACCAATAGAAGCTGGTCAAAGCTTCCAAAAGTACAATTCCAGTCCAGGTTTTGGTAAGCACACCCAAAGGAAAAAAAAAACACACACACATTTAAAATTGCTGGAATCCAACCAATTTTGACCAAAATAGCTAAAAGCAAATATACAAAGTATTGGTGCACATACAAATTTTCACCCCCATTAACCCTTTACTCTGCGGCATTGTGCCTGCATATCACTACTATATTTAAAGATGAGGATTTAGTTACATTATATGGCCATAGAATGCTAAGCTTGCCACCAACGCCAAGGTACCTAATTTTTGGCAAGTACCTAACCTTAAAATGCTTTGTCTTATGAACGAACTCGCTGCCACTTTAGGCATTTACTAACCTTAATTAACCTGAGAGCTGAGTCTTGGTCAGCTTTACTCATTAATGGAGGGAGACTCTTTGTCACAGACATTATATAGTGTCCTAGAGACAATAAGCATTGCACCTGGGGGTGGGAGGGGTGCTTAAACCAATAGAAGCTGGTCAAAGCTTCCAAAAGTACAATTCCAGTCCAGGTTTTGGTAAGCACACCCAAAGGAAAAAAAACACATTTAAAATTGCTGGAATGCAACCAATTTTGACCAAAATAGCTAAAAGCAAATATACAAAGTATTGGTGCACATCCAAATTTTCATCACCATTAACACTTTACTCTGCGGCATTGTGCCTGCATATCACTACTATATTTAAAGATGAGGATTTAGTTACATTATATGGCCAGAATACATTGGTGTTTCCAGTGCTCCTCACTGCGCACATGTGATCTTATGTCTGACTCTGCTGCTTGGCACTAGGGTGCTGTAGGTATCTGGTCCAAGTTGAAAAAGAGAATGGCACTGGTTATATAATACTACAGTTCAGTATGTCATTCTCCATGGGACTGAATCTCTGCTTCCTGGGATGCTGGGGCAGTAGTAGGAGACTGCAATTTCTTTCTCCCCACTGCTCCACCCCAAGTGTCCCTGGGATAGACACACCATCTCTCTCTAGGGGCCACGTGACTATCTACCTGCCCTTCCTTCTTTCACACTACTCCCTCCCTCTGTGTTTCCCTTTCCCCCTCGCTTTCGGTGGTTGCCCAGGACCACCATCATCCTCTGGGCTAGCTGGTTTCATGCCCTGCCATCTTCCTCATGCTCCTTACACCCTGCACCAGCAGACACCCCCCTTTTAACACACCTATTCCATACCTCCCAAGTGTCCCTCTTTAGGAGGGACAGTCTCCCTTTTAGACCCAAATTCCTCTGTCCCTCTTTTTAGGAAATCAGACTGTGTGGTGTGTATATAAGTGTAACATTGCTCCGCAGCAATAAAACTCACATTAATCTTCATTACATGGGTTTATAAATTAGTCTGTGTAAACAGAAAACCTTTGGTCTTGTTAGAAGTCATTTATTAAGCATCAATAGGTCATGAAATAGCCTAAACATTATCGGTAATGCCCCGCTCACCAGCCATGCCCACAGCAACACCCCTTAAAACAAGTGTCCCTCTTTGGCAATTTGAAATGTTGGGAGGTATGCTATTCTCTTACACTACCCAAATACAAACTCCCCACAGGAAAAAAGAAAATTAACCAATGAGAAGAAGTGTAAAACAAAAGATACCCAAATGAAAACATAACAACTAAATATACTGAAAACAGAAAAAAAAAAAAAAAAAATCAACGAGAGATGGAGACATGGGGATCTGTGAATGTGTATAGAAGCTACACATGTGGTGCGTTAGTGATGTGTGTGTGATGTATATGTGTAGAAATACAAAGCTGTAAATCAACTCTCATGTCTCTGCACCTTCAGTGCCTGTGCATTGTGTCCCAACGAGACAAAGCTCAGAACAGAGATAAAAATATATATTTAGAGATTGTCCATGTTTGAACACCCTTGATCTACACCAGGGCTGCCCAAGTCCAGTCCTCAGGGCCACCAACAGGCCAGGATGTAAGGATTTCCCTGATTACACAAAGGTGAGTCAGTCACAATGAATGATCCACTGATTATCTCACCTGTGTAATCAGGGAAATCCTTACATCCTGGCCTGTTGGTGGCTCTGGAGGACTGGACTTGGACAGCACTGCTATAGACCAAGGGGATTTTCTCTGTGAAGGAAACAGTGGGTGGGGCTGGGGTCATGTCAGGAGTGTGGGTGTGGCTATGGGTGGAGCTTCAAGCACAACCAACAGGCCAGGATGTGAGGATTTCCCTGATTACACACAGGTGAGTCAGTCACAATGAATGATCCACTGATTATCTCACCTGTGTGTAATCAGGGAAATCCTTACATCCTGGCCTGTTGGTGGCGCTGGAGAACTGAACTTGGACAGCTCTGGTCTAGACCAGTGGTTCCTATCCTCAGGGATCGCAAACAGGCCAGGTTTTTTATAGATTTCCCTACTTGTACCAACATCTCCTAATACGAACCCCCACTTACATTACTATAACCAGAAAAGACCAATGACCCCTTATGTCCTTATTCAAGGAAATAACTTTGTCAATCTGTTCTGGAGTTCATGGAGGCGGACATGACAGTAGGATCACAGGACCTCATACTCCTAACAGTCTTGCTTCTTTAACTATTTGAGTGCCAGAGGGTAAGGGTTAAGGAGAAGTGCGGCATGCAAAGCAGATCACCCTCCTCGGGTACCTAAAAGGTTACGTTCAGTATGAAATAACAGCCAGCAACTGTCCTGTCACGTCAGAGACCTGACATTTGGGAGTGACTGAAGATCTGATCTCTAACACAGACTTTCACAGGGGGACGTTATTTCCTGGTCTTAGTACTGTATCTTACAGTATTAACAGGAGATGATAGATCTCCTTTAACCCTTTGAGTGCCAAAGCTTCAATGCGTTGATTACCCCCTCTGGCACTCAAAGGGTTAATTCGCCTGTACTCAAGTAGGGAACTCCGGAATACACTGCCCGTTATGGGTCTCTGACGACTGGGCTGGGAACATCTACTCTGTGTTGTCTCACTTGGACTTTACCTAGATCACGCTGTTTGTTTTAAGACCACTAGAGGTCAGGGTAGGACAAGGAACACATTTAGAGGCATACTCAATTGAGTAAAATACATTGCAAGTATCATTCAGTAGAAGTTCATAGATGGATCTTAAATAAGAATTTACAAACCCATTTCCTACACATTGCGAAGTAATGATTTGCAGTTATTGCTGGCGTTCAAGGAATGAACCATGACAGTGAATTTTGAATGCATCCTTATTTTAACACATTAATTCTAATTCGTTAAATGCTGAAGTGGGCTTTTGGTGTACATATATTATTACTTAAAGAGATAGTAATGTTTCAAAATAAAAGCAGCTCCAAATAATCTTCATAGTATTTGGCCCATGGAGAGTGTTATTTCAATACTGTCAGAGTTGTAGTACAAGAGTAATTGAATGATAAAATATACCCCCCCCCCCGCCCCTTTTACCTAGTGTAAGTCACCTCCCCTCAAATGTGGAATCTGGTCCCTTGACCGGACAGATCACAGCAAGGGACAATCTTCTTACTGTGATCATAAGGAAATCCCTGCCCCCCTTGACAGGTTTTTCCCTTATGTTCACTGAAGATTGTCCCTCTCTGTGATCCATCTGGACAGTCTTGTTGTTTTGAGGTGAGCAGTGTTACATCAGTAAAAGGGGCTGGAGAGGGATACTTTAATATTCAATTACTCTTGTACTACAACTCTGAGAGCATTGAAATAACACTCTCCAATGCCAAAATACTATGAACATTAATTGGAGCTGCTTTTATTTTGAAACATTACTTTCCCTTGAATGTGATGTCATAATATAGGGGTTCATTTACATAACTGTGAATTAATCAGATTTCATTATGGAGAATGCACCAATCACAAGGCTCATTCTAATTTCAGTAGAGAACTCTGCTTAGTTTACAAAAGCATGGAGGGTCTAGTGAAACCTATCCTGTAGTCCAGTGGTTCTCAACCCGTGGTTTGGGACCCCTTAGGGGTCGAATGACAATTTGCCAGGGGTCGCCTAAAACCATCAGATATTTATATTTCGATTCATAACAGTAGCAAAATTACAGCGATGAAGGAGCAACGAAAATAATTTTACTGTTAGGGGTCACCACAACTTGGGAAATTTTATCAAAGTGTCGCGGCACTAGAAAGGTTGAGAACCGCTGCTGTAGTCGGTGCTGGGCAACCTGCGGCCACTACAATTTTCAACATGCCCTGTATTAGGCCAGCATCTCAGGAATCAACCAAAAACTACATAAACTACCAAGAAAATCTTAATTCAACTGGCCCTATAGCTGACTGTGCCCCTGTTTTGTCCCTGCTGCACTAATGGTTAGTTAGTTTAAAAGCAGAACTTTCATCTTGTATAAAGTCACCCTCAGATAATTAAACATATGGCAATAAGAGGATTTTAGTCTTACCTGTTAAATCCTTCTCTCTTAGTCCATACAGGTTACTGGTAACTCTGGGAGGCGATCTGCCCCTTTAAGTAGGCAAGAACATTTCTCTAAATGTATGCAGGGGGTGGAGCCTCCATTTCCTCCTCAGCTACATCCTAGCCAGCTAGCGCCAAAATGATTTGAGACACTAATAACTGACCAGAAATAGGAGAGAAGACGACTCCTGTGAGCATGCCCCGAAGGACTCCCACGTATTGCCAAAGGAGAGCCATGCATGGTCTCTTGACAGGGTGGGAGACCAGTAACCTGTATGGACTAAGAGAAAAGGATTTAACAGGTAAGACTAAAATCCTCTTTTCTCTGTCGTCCAATACAGGTTACTGGTAACTCTGGGATGTCCAACCACTGTTTCCCAGAGGCGGGAAGAAGGCAAGGACCAGGCACAAGGCCCCCAAAGTCACCAGAACCTCTAGGAACCAAACGGTCAGAGATCCCAACAAAACTGAAGTGTCAACGGACACGAAACAGGGGTAAAAACACCCCAGGAACTGTTACACAGCACACTGAACTAGAGTCAACAGGGCTCAACAGCAAGTAAGCACTAAGAACCTGAGAAGAAGATCCTAGACAGGCAAGACTGCCTCCAGGACCTTCCTTCCAAAGCTGGCATCAGCCGAAGCCAGCACATCCACACGGTAGTGCTTCAAAAAGGTGTGCACAGAGGACCAAGTGGTCGCCCTGCAGAGCTGATCAGCAGAAGCTTGATTCTTATAGGCCCAAGAGACACCAATAGACCTGGTGGAATGAGCCATTACCTGAAAGGGAACATGCTTATTCCTCAACTCGTAGGCCCTACAAATAGTGGGCTTGATCCATGACGCAATAGTCACTTTGGATGCAGGTCTTCCTGCCCTAGGACCCTCAGGAATGACGAACAGAGCATCAGACTTTCTGATAGAGTCAGTGCGATGGACATAAAACTTGAGACAACGCACCACATCCAACAAGTGGAGACCTCTTTCCTTGTCAGAAGAGGGATTAGGGCAGAAAGAAGGCACTACAATCTCCTGATTGATGTGAAACTCGGAGACCACTTTAGGTAAGAACTCCTTAGAGGTGCGAAGCACTGCCTTATCCTTATGAAACACCAGATAAGGTGGTTTACAGGATAGAGCTTGCAACTCCACAACTCAGAGAACAGACACAATCTCCAAAAGGAAGGCCATCTTCCACGTCAAGAGACATAAAGGAATAGTAGCCAAAGACTCAAAAGGAGGACGTTGGAGAACTCCCAATACCAAATTAAGGTCCCACTGAGGAGCCGGACTCTGAAAGGCAGGACGCACATGAGCAACACCCTGGAAGGAAACCCTGACATCAGGAAGGACAGCAATGCGTTTTTGGAAAAAGACAGAAAGCGCCAAACTCTGAACCTTAAGAGAACTCAGACTGAGTCCCTTATCCACACCGTCCTGCAAAAAGGCCAGGACAGTGGGAAGATCAAAGTCATGAGACAGATCTCTGTCAGCACACCAACACACAAATATCAACCAGACACGGTGATAGATCTTGGAAGAAACAGGCTTACAGGCACTAAGCATAGTAGAAACCACAGCAGAAGAAAACCCTTTCTTCCTTAAAATCGAGGATTCAACCTCCAGGCCGTCAAATTGAGCCAATGAACATCTTCCTTCCACAGGTAACCCTGCAGAAGAAGATCTGGATGAGAGGGGAGCAGAAAAGGCTCCGCTGCTGATAGGGCCAGAAGCTCCGAATACCAGGACTGACTAGGCCAATTCGGAGCGATCAGAATTACTGGACAACTTTCCACTTTCAATTTCTGTAACACCCTTATCAACATTGGGAGAGGAGGAAAAACGTAGGCCAGGGAGAATGTCCAGGGAATGGACATTGCGTCGGTAGCCAGAGCTAGAGAGTCTCTCCACCGAGAGCAAAACGCCGGAACCTTCCTGTTGTGTCTCGTAGCCATTAGATCCACTAGGGGCATCCCCCATCTCTGAGTTAGGAGTTGAAACACCTCAGGATGTAGCTTCCACTCTCCACTGTCGACTGTGTGACCACTGATGAAGTCTGCCATGACGTTGTCTACGCCTGGAATGTGCAATGCGGAAATGACAGGAACATGAACCTCTGCCCAGGACAGAATGGCCTTGACCTCTAACCAAGCGGCGAGACTTCTTGTTCCACCTTGTCTGTTGATGTAAGTCACTGCCGTGGCTTTGTCGGACTCCATTCGGACTGGACAGTCCTCAAGTTGAGACGCCCAATGACGGAGAGCATGAAATATTGCTCGAAGTTCCAGGATGTTGATAGGGAGAAGGGGCTCCTCCATGGACCACTTCCCCTGAGCGCTGAAGCGACCCAGAACAGCTCCCTAGCCCAAGAGGCTGGCATCCGTCGTGACCTTGGTCCAGTAGGGAATCGGGAAGGATCTCCCCTTTAGGAGATTGGAAAGGTCCATCCACCACTCCAAGCTCAGCTCTACATGAGGATGAAGTAAGATCGACAGCTTCTGATGATCTGGTTGATCCCTGCATGTCTGTATCACAAACCTCTGAAGTTCCCTGTTGTGTGCCATGGCAAATGGAACCGCCTCTATCGTGGAAATGAACTTCCCCACCAGAGAAGAC
Organism: Rhinophrynus dorsalis; assembly: GCA_037306005.1. Taxonomy (NCBI): domain Eukaryota; kingdom Metazoa; phylum Chordata; class Amphibia; order Anura; family Rhinophrynidae; genus Rhinophrynus; species Rhinophrynus dorsalis. The sequence goes on from CM074728.1 coordinate 14,876,819, forward strand.
ACCTTCGGAACTGGGATCCGATCCTGGGATAGAATCGTTGAGACCCTGTGGGCAATATGATGCGCTACCTCGTCCGGTAAAAACACCATGCACTTCTGAGTATCGAACAGAAGACCCAGGAAGATCAGTTGCTGGGATGGGACAAGGTCTGACTTGTCCAGGTTGACAATCCAACCGTGATGGGTAAAGATTTGAATGCAGGTCTGGACCTGCTGATGAACAATGTCCACAGCAGAGGCTTTGAAAAGCTAACTGTCCTTGTAGGGAGTCACTCTGATGCCGTCCCGATGGAGGACAGATATCAAGGCCCCCAGAACCCATTGGAAAACCTGAGGGGCCGTTGTCAGACCAAATGGAAGAGCTGAGAACTGAAAATGACCCCTGTCGCAGGCAAACCTCAGGTACCGCCTGCTCTCTAGATGGATTGGGATGTGCAAATACGCATCCTGAAGGTTCAGAGAAGCAAGGAACTCCCACGGAGATATGGCAGCGATCACTGTGCGCAGAGATTCCTAACAATAGTGAGTCTTGACCACAAAGCAATTGAGATCTTTAAAATCCAAAATAGGGCCGCATCCACCATCCTTTTTGGTCACCACAAAGAGGTTTGAGTAAAACCCTGAACCCCTGTCTGAAGGAGGCAGCGGCTCCAGGACATCCTTGTACAGAAGAGCCTGAATAGCACCTTCGAATAGACGGCTTCTCTCGACTTCCTGAGGACAGCGAGTAAGATGAAAGTGAAAAGGGGAAAAAGAAAAGAAAGGGATCTGGTATCCCTCTGACACCACCTGTAAAACCCATGGGTCCAACACTGAATCCTCCCAAATCCCGCAAAAGAGGCAGAGACGACCACCCACAGCGGGATGCAGACCCGTGTTCGGTGAGTCATGCCGAAGCAGTCTTGGGAGCCTTGCTTGGATGTGGTCCTAGGCTTCCATTGCTGCTTGGGCTTGGAGGAGGGACGCGGAGCTGATGGAACCACCTGGTTCGTCGAACTTGTCTCAGTTTGAAAGGAACCAAAGGACCGGTTACGCTTAAACGGCAACTTTTTCTTTAAGACCAAGGGTAGAAGTGTACCCCCTGTGGCCTCACTAATAAGTTCCTTAAGTTCAGACCCTGAAGTACCCTGAAAAGGCAAAGAAAGCAAGACTTTCTTGGAAGCAGACCAAATCTTAAGCCAAAGCGCACGTCTGGCAACCACAGAGGTAGGAGGCCCTTGTCATCATGCAGACGGCATCAAAGGCAGCAGCAGAAACATAGTGTTGCGCTTCAGAGATATTAGCAAGAAGATACAATTTCTCCGAAGTAGGCGCATCCTGACGGACAGCCGTAGTGAGTTGTTCAGTCCAGACTTCAATAGTCCGGTTAACCCACGCAACAGCAAAAGCTGGATGCATAGCGGTGCCAATAGAAGCGAAAATGGACTTGAGGGAAACTTCAAGTTTCTTGTCAGTCCAGTCATGCAGAGCAGAAGCATCAGAAACAGGTACGGAGGTAGATTTAGACAGTCTAGATATGGGTGTGTCCACCTTGGGGGAGGTCAAGTTCTTCATTAAGACCTATAGGAGTCATAGTATCCATCTTATATATCCAATAGCTTTCCTTCTGGGCAAGTTTGGTGTATCTGTTGCCCCCTCTTGGTTGTGGTTTAATGTGGTCAATTACTGTAATGCGCAGTTTGGTGCTGTCGCCTTCGTGTTTCTCCCAGAAATGCCTTGCTACACTATGTTTTAGGTTTCCTCGGATAATATTTCCTCTATGTTCAAGGAATCGTTCCTTCACCTTCCTGATAGTACGTCCTATATATTGTTTCTGGCATGGGCATTCTAGGAGGTATATTGCATAGGTGGTGTTGCAATTATAAAAGCCTTTGATTTGATGGATTTCCTTAGCGCTTGTGGAACAAAAGTCAGATCTGCGATGCATCGTGTGGCGACAAGTAGTACAAATTGTATGACCACATTTGAAGTTGCCAACGGCAGTCATACCATTAGCTTTATTTATGGGTCCCTTGTTTATTGGTCCCTTTTCTGGTCGAAGGGTACTTGGTGCTAGGTACTGTTTGAGGTTCCTAGCCTTTTTGAAAATCACAGTTGGACGTGGTGGAAGCATATTCTTTAGGAATCTATCGCCTAATAAGATGGGCCAATGTTTCTTTATGATGTTTTGAATTTTGTTGCTGGCGCAACTATAACGTGTGATAAATGGAGTTTTATAGGTCTTCTTGATCTTTTCCTCATCTGCTTTCACCTTTTTGTGTGTCAAGAGTTGGTTTCTTGGAATCTTCCTTGTTTTTTGTAGTGCAGAGGCTATTATCCCTTGAGGGTATCCTTTTTCTTTAAATTTGTCTATGAGAGTGTTAGCTTGTTGTTTGAAAGTGCATTCTTTGGTACAGTTTCTTTTTAATCTTTGGAATTGTCCGTAGGGAATATTATTCAGCCATCCCGGATGATGTGCACTAGTTGCCTGAATGTAACTGTTCGCATCTACTTCTTTATAATGTGTCTTACTAATAATCAAGTTGTCTTCTGTACTTAGATGTAGATCCAGGAATACAACCGATACTTGACTGTAATTGACCGTAAAGTGTAGGCCAAAGGTGTTTTCGTTGAGTTGTTCTTCCAAAGTAATTAAGGAGTCCTCATCACCTTCCCAAATCAGTAGTAGGTCATCTATGTAGCGTGAATAGAGTACGCGGTTTGTCCCACAGATCTTATCCAGATAGTTCTCCTCCCAAAAACCCATAAATAGGTTTGCGTAGCTGGGCGCAAACCGCGTACCCATTGCTGTACCGCACTTTTGGATGTAGTGCATGTTATTGAACATGAAGTTATTGTGTTCCAATATGAATTTCATAGCCTGTATTATGAATACTTGTTGTTTTTCTGGCATATTGGTTTTGGTCCTTAGAAAATGACTTGTAGCCGCAAGTCCTTTATTGTGTTCAGTCACTGTGTACAAAGAAGTGACATCACATGCGACCCACCAGTAATTAGGTTTCCAGTGAATATCCTGCAATTTTCGCAAGATATGCGTCGAATCTCTAGTGTAAGATGGTAATTGTTGGACCAAAGGCTGAAGGAAGAAATCAATGAACTGTGAGAGGTTACTTGTTAAGGAGTTGATACCTGATATTATGGGGCGACCTGGTGGTTGTTTAGAATTCTTGTGAAGTTTCAGCAGATGGTAATAGATAGGTGTAACTGGATGTCTGATGTTAAGAAAATCAAATTCATCTTTATTAAGGATATTATTGTTGAAAGCTTCTTTGATGAGTATGGAATATTCCTCATGAAATTGAATGGTAGGGTTATAGCTTAATTGATGGTAGAATCTACGGTCTCCCAAAATCCGATCAGCTTCTTTTAAATAATCTGTTCTGGATTGGATCACGATTCCACCACCTTTGTCTGCTTCCTTTATTACTAGGTTATTGTTTTCCATCAATGTTTTTAGACTTTTTTGTTCTCCTGGTGTCAGATTTTTCTTCCAAACCTTGTTGTTATGAAACATTTGTTGTAGATCTTTCATTAGCATTTCACTAAATGCTTCAATGAAAGGACCTCTTGACTGTTGGGGATAGAACACTGACTGCGGCACAAAGTTGCTGTGTTGTACAAGTGCTAATGGATTGCTTTCATCAATAGAAATGTTGGATAAATCCATTCCTAAACCAGTGCATTCTTCCTGCAGGCCTTCTAATATTTGTAGTATCTCTGAATCTTTTTGCGTAATGTTACTCGTACCAGTATCTCGTGGAGTAAGGTTATTTAGATCCTTGATACTGAAATGCCTTTGAAGTGTTAATTTGCGGATGTATTTATGAACATCCATGAAGAGTTCAAACTGATTTGGAGCACTGGTAGGAGCAAATTTTAAACCCTTATTGAGTAGTGATAATTCACTGTGTGTCAGTTGATGATCTGATAGGTTAAATATGCCTTGATTTATTGTGGATCTCTGTGTCTTCTTTTGTTTTGTCTTAGTTCCTGCTCGTCTCCCTCTTGTTTTTCTTCCTCTCTCTTTCTTCTTTGCGGTGGCCGATTTGCATTTTGATTGGTGTGGTTTTTCCATTCCTCTCGGACCCATCGATGTAGGGGGGCCCGCGGGTTCCTCCCTAAAAAAGGAGGTAGGTGTGGGGTCTGAATGTTGTTATTAGTATGATCTAGTTTGGGTGGATCGAGTTTTGACTTTCTTCCAGATGTATAGTTGGTAGTTCCAGTGTGTGTGGATAGGTAATTGGTGATCTTCGAGACATTAGTATGTCTATTTTGTAGGATTTTTGGTCTAGTGCCAATCCGTATAGATTCCTCCTTGGGATTAGGATAATGTCCCTGTCCACTTTTATTATGTTGGTTATTCTTAGTGGGCTGTAGAAAATGACTGTCTGTCTGAGGGGCAATGGGCTTCAACTCCAAAGAAGGTGTAGGGGTGTTTTTGGAAGCAGTGGTTTGTATTTGAATGTCGTCTACGGCAGCTATGTCTGATGTAGTTGCAAAGGATGTATTTTCAGTATTTCTGTCTGAAGTATTGGAATTCTTCGCACTATTTTCTGACAGTGGTTCAAATCTATTATGTAGAGCAATTTCAAAGGTATGGTCAATGTTATGAGATTGGTTGTGTCCTGAGATAACTTTAGTAGGGTCTGAATGTTCTGGTCTATTGGCTTGATGAGATAGGGCAGAAGTATTGCCATATAAGGTGTTTCTTGGTAAGGTAGCGTCTTCCTTACGTGCTCTTTTTTTAGGCCAATTTCTCACTCGATTATTTTTGTAGTCATTATCATCTCTTTCAAATTTCCGTTTCTTTCTGTTGACTAGATCTTGTTCATGTTTTTCAACATTTAGATTAACTTGCTTATCTAGATTAATAAATTCTGGATGTTCCTTGTGTTCTTCCAAAATTTTTTGTAATAATTAAATTTCAGTCTTAATGGAAATAAGATTGTCTTCTCGATGTGCGATAATATGGCGCATGAGATTAAAAGAGCAAATATCTAGTATGTGTAGCCATTCATTATAGAAACTACTATTATCAAGACCAAATGCAGGTTCTTTGATTATGCGTAGACCTCTTGGGATTTGCTGGTTGTCTATGTATTTTTGTAGTGAGATGCTCTCCCACCAATAATTAATTTCCTTCTTAAGTAATTTTTCCAAATTAAGAAATGTTTTCTTAATATCTATCTCATTATTCTGTTTAATAAGGCTAGGTGACTCCTGTAGGAAAGAGTGTCTAAGGGTGTTTCTACGGTCTTCCCTATTGATACAAGTGAGTATATGAGTATTAGGCATACCAGATGTGGAGTGTATAGAGTGTGTGACACAAAACAGGAGATAGCTGCTGGCAAAAGAGGGATCAAGAATAGTTGGACAAATAAAACCTAGTCGCAACTATACACAAATAAAGAAATATGAAAAATAGCCTGCGCACAGCTCCTGTCTATATGCTTTAAATAGTACAAGGGAATAGTGTGAAGAAATAGAAAAAAGTGTAGGAAGCACCCTGTATGAGACAAGAGAAATATGAAGGGTTCCTATTAATGCTGCTGCTGCTCCCAAGTACTCAGATCCATCGGTGAGTATGCAGACAAAGTAGGGGTGAGGGGTGGACCAGTGAAATCAAAAAATAGGAAAAAGCACAAAAAAGAAAAGTGACAGACTAAGTGTAGTATTGCGATAGACCAATAGTATACAAAGAAAGTACACTGAAAAAATAAAGTATATATGACTATGTGCAGTGGGGAATTGAATAAATAAAAATATACAAAAGTATATAGTAAACGTCAAAAATTAATAATAAAACAGGTCTATAGGAAAAAGCTACTAGACCTATATCCAAATATAACACATGTGGTGGACACGGGTGATTATTAAGTACAGTACAACATATCAATGGTCAGCACATGTAATAAATAAATAAAGTGCAAAGCATATAAATGTGGTAGTAAAACAGATGTATCCTTACAAGAGAAACAAATATAGGTTTGCCAAGGAGTAAATATAGAGGTGGTACAGATGTACCCTTACTTGGTCAAGAACTCTTAGAGAGTGGAAGGTCAGACTTTGTATCCAATGTCAATACAAATGACGATCTCCCGTCTGGGACTTGATGCGTCTAAGTCCTCCTCCTCCTGTGTACCCGTCTTGGTGATGACGCCGGATGCCCAAAACACCACAGTCACAAAGGAGGATTGCACGCTGCAAAGCACCGGTTGTTTGCAGCAGTAGCAGCAGTAGCCCGCGTGGAGAGATACGGACACCATACCTCCATCCACATAGTACCAACTTCTTCTCAACACTCCTGTTTATTGCGAAGCATCACTCCGAGGGATTACAGTAGTGTGCAATCCTCCTTTGTGACTGTGGTGTTTTGGGCATCCGGCGTCATCACCAAGACGGGTACACAGGCGGAGGACTTAGACGGGGCATCCTCTGACTTAGTTGAGCCTCCTCTTATCACCTCAAAATGGAAGTTAGCACTATGCATTTCACACGTGGAACGCAAATCAGCAGACATCGTTTTCAGCATACCAGAGTCTTTGAAAGCAAGCAGCATGGACAGCCAGACCTATACAAACGTGAGTGACCGCATTTATATGCTATTTGATGTGTTTCTGTGATATCTTGAGCTAAAATGATCATGTCCTCTGCTGCTGAAACACCCTCAGACAAGACTAAGGGCTTATCCAAATGTTACTGTCAGCGTAGTAAGTGATGCAAATGTTCCGACTGAAGAACTAACTAAAGTTCTGAAAACACCTCAGTCATCAAAATATTGCCAATGAGGCCAATGTAAAAGCTAACCCCAGAGCCATACAAATGTTTGCGGGAGGGACAACGATTGATAAACTGCAAAATTTACAGGCAGAAATTTAACACCCACTTTTTCTCTGCGAACACCACACAACGCAGAGTAAAAACTACCATCGGTGAAAAGTAAACAGATGCAGCAGCTCATACGACACATAATACATAATCTAAACATACAAAGGTCAAATATTAACCCTTGCAATGTCAAGTAAACACACCAACAAGGCCTAGACCAGTGGTTTCAATCTTTACATCAAAGGCACCCCTAACATGCAATCTGGATTTCCCAGGGCACCCCTTGAAGTAATAAGTAAGTTCAAAAGGCATAAATGAAAGGAACAAAAATTTAATATATAGTTAGGTCTCACAGTGGGAATGACAATACGGAGAAAATTGTGCATAATAATTCCCATGAATATATATTATAAAATAAATGTGAAAATGAGTGTTAATAATGTTGAAAAATCTTCAAGGGCAAAGTGAGGCACTCTGAGCTGGTACACAAGGCATACGAACATGCCATGACACCATGGTTGCGAACCACTGGCCTAGACAAACAAGTCACAGACAAACAAGAACCCAGCAACCTCACAAGGACAAGGGTAACACAAAGCAGCACAACATAAGCTATCACAACACACCCTGGAACAACAGGGGTTAACACACAACAAGCACACCTGTCACTCACAAAACAAATCAAGCTCACCTAGACAACCACAACAGCCAATGGAGCACAACATGCGCTCCACAACACAACACAACACACACACACACACACACACACACACACACACACACACACACACACACACACACACCTTCATGACACCCCGCCAGCACCCTCACCCTGATGCGCAGCCTAGTGTCACAAGGAGGGAAAAGTTTTGGAAGATGGTGAAGGAGTACGTAGCAGACCGTGTCAGCGTCCTCAATGATCCCTCTGTGCCTTACAACTACTGGGTGTCCAAGCTGGACACGTGGTATGAACTGGCACTCTACGCCTTGGAGGTGCTGGCCTGCCCTGCCGCCAGCGTTCTGTCTGAGCGGGTATTTAGTGCTGCTGGTGGCATCATAACAGATAAGCGTATCCGCCTTTCCACCGAAAATGCTGATAGGTTGACACTTATAAAAATGAACAAGGCCTGGATTTCCCCTGACTTCTCCACTCCACTGGAGGAAAGCCCCGGGGGAACATAAAGTCACTTTAGATATGTTATTTACAATGATGGGAATACTCTGTATTCCCATTCACCCCTTCCACCCAAAAAACGGGTATATGGTTGACTCTTAATCTTCTCATCGTCCTCCTCCTCTTCCATATGCCCTCTGATACAATTTTTATATAGGGCCAGCTCACCAGCGGGCCCTGTGATACAATTTTTATATAGGGCCAGCTCACCAGCGGGCCCTGTGATGTAATTTTTATATAGGGCCAGCTCACCAGCGGGCTCTGTTTGACAATTTTTGTATAGGTCAGCTCACCAGCGGGCCTTCTCATATAATGTTTTATTGGGTCAGCTCTCTAGCGGGCCCTCTCATATAATGTTTTATTGGGTCAGCTCTCTAGCGGGCCCTCTCATATAATGTTTTATAGCGTCAGCTCACTAGCGGGCCTTCGCATATAATGTTTAGGATGGTCAGCTCCGCAGCAGACCCTCACCCATAATGTTTTAGATGGTCGGCTCAGCAGCAGACCCTCATTCCTAATGTTTTAGATGGTCAGCTTAGCGGCATGCCCTCGCCCCTAATGTTTTAGAGGGTCACCAGCAAGCCATTAATCCTAATTTTTCAAGGGTGTGTATGATGCCCTCCTTTATGTGTAATAAAGGGTGTATTGGAGTGACATTGCAGTCTAATTTTTGGCAGCCCTTTCACTTAGTGCATAGGCTTTATGAGTGTTGGACCACTACCTGAACTATTGTACCACAATGTGAATGAGGCCCTCCATTTTATGATATACAGGTTGTATCGGAGTGCCTCAGGTCCTCCCATTGAATTAAATAGGGCTGGGGTGTTTGACAGAGCAGAAGGTAGTTCTTGGCTTCATCCACTAAGTCACTTCGTCACTTTTACTGAATGGACCCCACTGTTACGACTATAAATTTTGGACTTAACAAGGGCAAACGGACATGTTGTAAAACCTGTGGTAGCTGCGGCCTCCGTTCCTGAATGCTGTACCTTACCCGGGCCATAACCACGTTGAACACCTGCTTTACGCTGCGCACGTTTCCCTCTTAATCATGGCCCCAGTTCCGAAAAATCAATGAAATTTTTTGCAGACTTTGCAGATGATATACAAGTAAATATACAGCAAATACTGTTTGGTAACAATTTTTCGCCTAAAATCGTTTTTATCTTCCTTTTTGTGTGTTTTACGGTCAGTCTGTAAAAATGGCGTACTACGGGCGAAACATCGTTCCCAGCAGCGACGTTGGAGTCCAAGATGCATCCAGACATCCTCCCTATGCTGTCCCTGAACCATTTCTGTGGTGTTTCCATCATTTTCTGACCTTTTCCTATGAACCAGGCACCCTCCCCTCATCAGAGCAGGGGGTGCCTGGTGTAATGCTCGGGTCCTCCCATTGACTTCAAAGGGGCTCGGGTGCTCGGCCGAGCACTCGAGCCTCCGGGGGCGCTCGGCCAGAGCACCCGAACACCCGAGCATCGGGGTGCTCGATCATCACTACAAGTAATCCCTCATTTGATGTGGAAGAATATCTACTTTCCAAAATTGTATACCTTTCCTTCATGTTTCTCAGTTTTGAACATTTTAGTACAAGCAGCCATGTTCAAAGAAGAAAACAAGTAGGTGTAGTTATGTGCTTCTGGCAGCCTCTGAGGTAAGGTTACTGATACCAATGGGGTGCCATTTTCCTCCTAAGAGCACTAGCTAATGAATCCAGTTGGAAATGTTGTAGTTTTCTCAGATTTCAGTACATTTGAAGGGGCAGAAATGTAAGAAAATGCAATTTTCTTTCCTATAGTGTCATCTTCTGGGTACATATGGGCAGACCAGGCTTGGGGTAAGAAGGCAATTCACCCCTCATGAGATGCAGCAGGCAAAATTCCAAAATGGTATAGTTTGCATACCCTTTCTTCACTTCTGTGGTTGTTATAACCATTTTTGTACAGCAAGTAAGGTTTGAGAAAATGTTACAAAAATTAGAGGTTGCAATAGGTGTAGTTTTGTACTTGTAGTGCCCCCTAAGGTAGGTGAACTCATACCAATGAGGCGTCATTTTTCTCCTAAGAGCACCAGCTAATGAATACCGTTGGAAATTCCATGGTTTTCACAGATTTTAGCCATTAAAGGGGCAGAAATGTAAGAAAGGAAGAAATTTACTTACCGAGATTTCCTTTTCTTCCGTGTATCTCCACGGCACTGTTGCGTTATCCTTGCACTCTGTGACTTTGCTAGTTGTAACGTTGGAGCTAAAAGCAATATTTCGTCGAGATATGGAATTATGAAGATTCCTTCTTCCCTAAGTTCCTCTAGTGCCGCTGCCAGAATCTTAGTAAAAATTCCTTGGGCTGTAGCCAGACCAAAGGGAAGAACTCTGAATTGATAATGAAGCCTGTTTCTCTTGAACCTTAGAAATCTTCTGTGGCCTACATGGAGTGGAACATGAAAATATGCATCTTGCAAGTCTATTTTGTAATTAAACTGTTGGCATAGAGAGCTTTGATTACTGACGCAACTGTTTCCATCTTGAAGTGCTTTTGCATCAGGAAACGGTTCAACCATTTGAGATCTAAGATTATCCTGAATTCCCCTGAGGGTTTTGGAACCGCAAATATCCTTGAATATATTCCCCGATATTGCTGTGCAGGTGGAACTGGCTCTATGGCCCTCTTCTTTATTAGAGACCTCAGTTCTCTGGAAAGAAACCTTGCTTTCTTTTTGCTCATCGGAAGTCTTGAGTGCAGAAATCTGTGATTCAATGGGGTCATATGGAATTTTAACGGACATCCCTCCTCCAGGATTCGATTTACCCATCTGTTTGATGTCTTCCAGGCATGCCTGTATAGGTGCAGGTGACCCCCCACCTGCTCTGGAGGAGAGAGCCGCTGGAGTTCAGAATTATTTTTTAAAACCTGCTTTCTTGGGGTAATCGCTTTGAAATCCTCCCCTAGAATGTGAAGCAGGTTGTCGCATCTGGTCTTGTTGCCTGGGCTGAAAACATTTTGAATCACGAAAAGGATAATTCCTAGACTTGTAACTTGATCTTGAAGGTGAAGGTCCACTCTTTCTATCCTGAGGTAAAAAGGCACTCTTGCCTCCAGTCATCTGCTTGACTAAATCTTCTAATTGCTCTCCAAATAGCTTCTCACCTGACAAAGGTAAGGACATAAGCTTGCATTTTGATGAGGCAACTGCTCCCAACGGCCTTAACCACAGGGGCGTCTTGCTGAAATGGATAATGCCGATGATTTTGCAGACATATTTAGAGAGTCAAGAGATGCATCACATATAAAATTGTTTGCTTCTTTAATGGTAGCCAATTCCTTGAGCAGCTTAGATCTGAAAACTTTAAAGTCTATCTTCTCCTCTAAACCTATTATCCATATACGCATGGTTCTTGCTATGCAGGCTAAAGCCATAGCAATCTTCATATTCTGTCCTATGGGAGAGTATTGGCGTTTCAAGGCAGATTCCATGTGCTTATCCATTGGATCTTTCAGAGCTTCCCCGTCCTCTAATGGAATGCTGGTGTGTCTGGAAATTCTTGATACTGCCGCATCTACTCTAGGTGGTGTGATCCAATTGGCTATATCTTTTTCTTCAAAGGGATATGTCTTAGAGAATCTCTTTGTAATAGATGAAAGCTTATCCACTCTCTTCCATTCTGAGGTAATAATGTCAGAAACTGCATGATGTACTGGAAAACATGGAGAGGCTTTCTTATTTCCTAGAAATGCAGCATCAAGGATACCCAATTCATTTTGCTCTTCTACCAGGCCCAGCGTCTTTCTGTGGTGCTTTAAAAAAGGGTCAAATTTATCCGTGCTGAAAGCCCCAGAATCCTCTTGTATTTCACCCTCCTCTCTTTCTGAGGAATAATCAGATATCCTGTAGACTATAGGCATCATCAGAAAGCATAGCCCCTGCAGAGGAGCCTTCCCCTGGGTCTTCTAACCTGGGCCTTTTTCTGGGAATAACTGCTTCCTGTATTGCCAAAAAAGTATCTTGCATAGAAGTTTTCATCCAGGAAATAAAATCCTGGAACTGGGCAGGCATCTGCTTAGCTACTTCTTTATTACTACACTCCTGGCAGACAGAAGAGGGGTCAGAGGCAAGCAACTTTTTATCACATGAAGAGCAATTCTTAGTTTTTTGAGCCTTATCCTCCTTAGTAATGTTGAGCGAGCGTGCTCGGCCGATGCTCGGATCGGCTCGAGCATCGCTCTGCTCGGCACATGGCGGTACTCGTACGAGTACCGCCATGTGCTCGCCCGACATGTTCGGGTTGCGGGGATCTGTGCCGGAAGAGGCACAGATCCGAAGACGCTCCGCTGGACCACCAGGGAATGGAGGTACAGGGGCATTGCGGAGATGAAGGGGGCATAGCGGAGATGAAGGGGGACATTGTGGAAGAGGGGCATAGACTCTATGCCCCTCTTCCACAATGTCCCCCTTCATCTCCGCTATGCCCGTCTGTCACAATGTGCCCCTTCATCTCCGCTATGCCCCTCTTCCACAATGTCCCCCTTCATCTCCTCTATGGCATAGAGGAGATGAAGGGGGACATTGTGGAAGAGGGGCATAGCGGAGATGAAGGGGGACATTGACCAGGCACCCTCCGCTCATCAGAGCAGGGGGTGCCTGGTTTGATGCTCGAGTGCTCCCATTCATTTGAATGGGGCTCGGGTGCTCGGCCGAGCACTCGAGCAGCAGGGGGTGCTCGGTCAGAGCACCCGAGCACCCGAGCATCGCGGTGCTCGCTCAACACTACTCCTTAGAAGTACCCTCAGCAGACTTTTCTTTAACAGAAGTAGGCTTAGAAGAGGATGATATATTTTTTGCACTATCCCCTAACTAATAGCAGCAGAAAAAATACAATATAAATAAATAAGCAATAAATACTCAATAAATAGAAAAATATATCAGGAACTTACCTGACCTTCAGTCAGACTGGCTTTAAATCTGGTGTGTATTTCAAGCCTGGAACGCTGCTGCATCTGCTTCTGCTGTAGGCTATTGCATAAGAGGAAGCTGTAAAAAGCCCGCATTTTCCCCAGGAGATCCTTCCTATTGCGTTTCACAGTGGAACACATGCTGAGGCCCGCTGCGCTGACCACCGATGTCATGCTACTGGGACGCCGCTTCATACACCCGTCCCCAGAGAACTTAGTGGGGTAGCAGTGCGCAGAAGTAAGTGAACAAATCCGAGACACTTCTCTGCTGATTTTAGCAGAGAAGCGCTCCGGTAAAAGTACGCTGCACGCGCTGTCCTTATTTTTACTGAGCCCAACATCTTTCACTAAACGGAGGCTTTCGCCTCCCGTTCCTCCAGCTGGTTAAGGACCGGAAAAAAAACTGAAGACGGAGGGGGTGGAGTCACAATTTATGCGAATCATCCAGTCCTACCAGCTGGAGGAGGGGACATGAAGCCCATTGATTTACAGTGCCGTGGAGTACATGGAAGAAAATGCCATTATATACATTCATACATACACTGGAGGACTGATATGAAGGAGGAAGGTGGGAGGAGAGAAAGGAGAAAGGAAGCATAAGGGCGTTAACCCTTTGAGTGGCAGAGGGGTAGTGAAGGCATTGCATAGTAATGCATTGCATACTCCTCTACCACTCAAAGGGTTAAGCAGCTGTCCCAGTCTGTAGCTCCCCTTCAGAAGTGCAGTGCAAGAGTGAAAGGGTTAAATGTGAGGTAAAAATAGAAAAATTGCCGCACACGTCACAAAGAGGTTAAAACCAGCATTTATTGAAGGAGTTCAAAACAGACACCACATGGAACTAAACATCTCACGTGTTTCACACATATGTACTTAATCACAGACGTTTATTTTTACATCGATATTTGAGGATTGTGACTCCTGCCTGCACCATAGTTTGAGGTTATGGTGATGAGTGCCGTCACAGCATTCAAGCATACTATCAATATTTATTTCTGATTAGCGTGGTGCCTTTAATCTCTTTGATAGGGTCAATGTCAGGTGCAGCATGTAAACTTGGTAGCGCATACTTGGGCACTCTTACACTGTGTGTGTTTTGTCATAAGACTGTCCCTCCCACTTTGTATTTTACGTACTTAACATGTTAGAAAGTAACACTTATAGCCTTAAACCTTTGATTGCCACAGACTTATGCAGCACATTGGTTTGGAATGTGTTGCATAAGGTTGTGGCACACAAATGGTTAAAGATATAAATCTGGAGTTGTAACATGTAAAGTTGGTAAAAAGGGAAAGTGGGGGGGCAGTCGTAGGAGTAGTGACATAGTGTGCACAATAGGAGCATGTGAAAATATACATTGTGTGAGGCAAGTGCATGAGATTTGGATAGGCGGGGGTGGTGGTGGGGGATGACAGTCGTGCCTGGAGCTTTGAGTGGCAAAATGGGGATATAGAATGCATTGCACCTCAAGAAGGGTTAATTAATGTGGGCAGGAAGGTGCAGCACTAAACACACACACACGGCTGGTGGTGGGAGAGGGCGTGCTGGGCGCTCTGAGTGCCAGAAAAGGGTAAAAAAAGGTTCACATCACAATGCATTGCACACCTCCTCTGGCAGTGATATGATTAATAAGCGTCGATCAAGCTGAAACAGGCATGTTGGCGGATCAATGGCATATGCAATTCTCTACAGCGCTGCGCCGGACTGGGGATGATGGGAGTTGTAGTCAGTGCTCATTCTGCTTACAGTGGAGGAGAGAGATAGAGAAGCCGGCGTAGTGCTCAGATATGGGGGCTCTCTATCCCCTTCTCCACATGCAGAATGACAGCTGACTACAACTCCCAATATCCCCAGTAAGTAAGGGACAGATCCTTTAGGAGGGACCGCATGGGGTTGGTGTCCCCCCCCCCTTTTTAACCTGTGGTGTCCCTTTAAATTTTACGAGCGGGCATGTTTTGTCATAATGACAAAAAAAGTGAAAATTTACTCATTTTGCTAAAATCACATACTATGTATCAAAAACATTTCCCTTGATTGAAAAAGTGTCAATTATTTGAAAAATCCCCGAGTCCTCAGAGTAAAAAAATACCAAATTTGTATAGTTTTACCTACGTCCATGGCTAGCGTAGAGCCCTAATCACCAGCAGCGCAAAATGACATTTTCAACTTTATAAACTAATATGCGCATTCTAGGGTTTTTGTGGTAAAGCTACCCTAAAACAGTGGAATAACTATATAAAACTATATATTTCTCAAGCCTGGTGTGCACAAATGCCTCCAGAAGGTGGCGCTAATGAAAAAAAAGTCATTTTCTTACATTTCTCCCCCTTCAAATGTACTGAAATCTGTGAAAACCATGGCATTTCCCACTGTATTAATTAGCTAGTGCTCTTAGGAGAAAAATAACATGTCATTGGTATGAGTTCACCTACCTCAGGGGGTGCTACAAGTGCAAAACTACACCTACTACAACCTCTAATTTTTCTAACATTTTCTCAAACATTACTTGTCTGTACAAAAATGCTTATAACAACTACAGAAGTGAAGAAAGGGTACACAAACCATACCATTTTGGAAAGAAGACACCCTGCCGCATCTAATGAGGGATGACTTGTCTTGTTACCCCAAGCCTGGTGTGCACAAATGCCTCCAGAAAGTGGCACTAATGAAATAAAAAGGTGAAATTTACTCACCGATATTTGTTTTTCCTCTGTGTCCTTCCATGGCATGTACAGTGGAAAAGTGGCTCCTCCCTCCAGCTGGTAGGACCAATCAAATCTTTAAAAGACCAACCGCTTCCTCCCTTAGTCAGTTAAACTTTTGTCCGAGCTGAAAGAACAGAGAATGTTAGTTTTAATCATAGAGTCATAATAAGGCAGAGATATACCAATGTTACAGTCAAGCAGGAACGATACCAATACCATTATACCAACAAGGGAGGGTTGCCGTGGAAGGATACAGATGAAAAACAAATATTGGTGAGTAAATTTCACCTTTTCCTCTGTGTACAGTGGGACTTACCCAAGCAGTAACAATGTAGGAAGGGTAGGTCCGGTTAACTGTGTTCAGGAGGAAATTGCTGCTTCAAGCACCTTCCGCCCAAATTTAGCGTCTTCTGATGTCTGAAGATCCAACTTGTAATGCCTGATAAAGGTGGAGACCAAAGACCAGGTAGCAGCCTTACAAATGTCTTGTGGCGAAGCCAGAGCTTTTAAAGCCCATGATATAGCCACTGCTCTTGTGGAATGGGCTTTAATCCCCTGTGGTGGTTCTATATTCACAGATTCATATGCTAATTTAAAGCAATCCCTCAGCCATCTGGCATTTGATGCTTTGGATGCTGGGGAGCCTTTGAATTTTCCAAAGAAATGAACAAATAGAGCCTCAGATTTTCGGAAAAGCTGGGTTCTAGAAATGTACATCTGAAGGCAACGGATGAGATCCAGATTATGTAATCTTTTCTCTATCTCATGTGTTGGATTGGGACAGAATGAAGGCAGAATAATTTCTTGATTAAGGTGGAACTGAGATACCACCTTTGATCTGAATGATAACTTTGGATGCAGGACCACCTTGTCTTGGTGAAAGACCAAATATAGGGGAACTGATAATAGAGCTTGTAGTTCGCTGACTCATCGAGCTGACGTTATAGCTGTAAGAAAAGCAGTTTTTAATTTTAGGTGTTTCAGAGATACTTCTGATAATGGCTCAAAAAAGGGGTGTGATGCCAACTGATGTAGAACAATATTCAGGTCCCAAGGAGGTACCACATCCCGAATAGTCGGCTTGATCTTTGAAATGGATTTAAGATAGCGTTTGATTAAATAATGATCTGCAAATGGAGTGGCTAATACAGCTGAGATTGCTGATAACTGCACTTTTAGAGATGCTGGTTTCAATCCTTTTTTAAAACCTTCTTGGAGAAAATCCAGAACCTTTGGTGCTGAGATGGTTGAGCGATCTAATTTGTTGTCCATACACCATATATAAAAAATGGACCAGATTCTGTAATAGATGTTGGTTGAGGATTTTTTCCTACCCTGTAATATGGTGTCAATGACGTCCTCCAATGCACCTTGTAGCTTTAGGGACTGCCTCTCAGCCTCCAGGCCTTGAGATGAAAGAAGGATGGATTGTGGTGCCGTAGAGGCCCTTGTAGCAGAAGATCTGGTACATTTGGCAGAGCTAGAGGATCCATTATGGACATTTGTAACAGGTCTGAATACCAAAGTTTCCTTGGTCAATCTGGAGCTACCAGAATGACCTTCTGCCTTGTCTCGTCTGATCTTTTTTAGTACTTACATCATTAATGATAGAGGAGGGAAGATGTATGCCAGGTGAAATTTCCAAGGTATTTGAAGCGCATCTTGGTCCAGAGCCTGATTCTCCTTCCAACGTGATAGGTACATTTGGCATTTCCTGTTGCAGGCTGTTGCCATGAGGTCTATCGCTGGTTCTCCAAATTTGTCTGTGATGAGATGGAATATTCTTGGGTTGAGACTCCATTCCCATGGGTCTATTAGGTTCAGACTTGGTTGCCGTGAGACTGTATAGGTTTCATTCTGCCCATAACATGATCCTTACTGCCAGGTTGTTCAACTGAGAGCTCTTTGTTCCTCCTTGGTGAAGCAGATACTGAACCACTGATGTGTTGTCTGATCTTATCCTTACTGCCTTCCCCTGAAGAGCAGGGCTGAAATGTCTGAGCGTGTTCCAGACAGCCAGTAGCTCCCGAACACTGATGTGTAATTGAAGTTCTTGCTTTGTCCAGGAGCCCTGTATGATATTGTTGTTCCAAATTCCACCGCAGCCTGTATTGCTTGCATCTGTGGTTAGGATCACACAATCTGGTTCCACCAGGTGCTTTCCTTTTTCCAGGTTCAGAGGGATGATCCACCAGGATAGTTCCTTCCTGGTTGCCTTGAGAACTGGAATCTTTCTGCCTAGCCAGCATGGATTCTGTCTGTAGAACCTCAGATAGTTGTCTTGGGTACAACGTGAATGTGCCTTGGCCCATGGGAGAATCTGATAAGTTGACGTCATATGACCCAGGATCTTCTGAAACTGATGCAGACTGTTTGACTTCCTGCTGATAAAGTGGGTCACTGTCTGCAAAATGCGAGATTGTCTTTCCGCAGATAGAGTTGCAAGACCTTCGGATGTATTCAACACTAGTCCCAGGAATGTTAGATTCTGACTGAGAATAAGAGAGCTTTTCTGAAGATTGAGGATCCATCCCAATCTGGAGAGGATCTGCTGACAGAGGTTCGTACTTGCTATGGATCGCTGACTGGATGTCTCCACAATGAGAATATCGTCCAGATATGGCACAATCTTGATCTGATGTTTTACTCTAATTTCTGCCATTTCAAGAGACATTACTTTGGTGAATACCCGACGGTCTGTGGCAAGTCCAAAGGGCAATACCCTGAACTGGAAGTGTTGATTGAAGATGTGAAATCGAAGAAATTTCCGATGAGATTCCCTGATTAGGATATGGTAGTAAGCATCCCGAATATCCAGTCTGGTTAGATATGCCTGTGGATAAAGAGCTTTCAGGGTGGATTCTACTGTTTCCATTTTTAAATGTTTGGTTAGTAGAAAGGTGTTCAAGTACTTTAAGTCCAGAATCAGTTGAAGTTCTCCTGTAGGCTTGATAACATAAAAAAGCGTTGAGTAAAACCCCCCTGAACCTCTGGATGCTGGGGACTTCCTCTATCACTCTGTAGTGTATCAAGAGTGAAATGGCTTATCTCAGCTGTTGGCATTTGGACTTGTGACGATTTCTGGATGTCTTGAAACGAGGAAGTTTGGGGGCTTTCTGGAATTCCAAGGCATATCCCCTCTGAATGACTTCTAGAGTCCATTTGTCATGAAATATGAGATTCCAGGCATCCTGAAACTCCTCCAGTCTGCCCCCCACTGGAAGAGGAGGGGATGAGCGGGCTTCATTGTTGATAGGGGCCCTTTCCCTGGAAATCTTTACAATTTCCACCCCGTTGTCCTTGAGCTCCCCTTTTCCTATATTCAAATCCTCTACCTGGTTGATAACGCTTAGCGTCTCGAAAGGACTGGCGTCTATATTAGTTTGACCTGACCGGAGATCTTCTGGGTCTTCTGTCTTGGGGCAGAAATAAAGACTTCCCACCTGATGATCTTTTAATTATCTGTTCCAGAGGATCTCCAAATAACGTTGCTCCTGCAAATGGTAGGGATACCAGTTTGTTCTTGGAGGAAGGATCCGCTTCCCAGGATCTGATCCACAATGCTCGTCTGGATGTAATAGACAGGGATGAAGCCTTAGCTAACAATCTGATATTATCTAAAGACGCATCACAAGAATAATTGATCGCGTCTTTAATGAGGCTTAAATCGTTTAAGATGCGGCTTCTGGACACTGAAGATTCTATTTTTTCTTCAGTTTAAGAGATCCAAATCCGTAATGTGCGGAAGACTGATGCCATAGCTGTAGCTGTTTTCAGGATATGCCCTATGAAGGAGAACGGTTTCTATAGTGCGCTGTCCGCCCTCTTATCCATGGGGTCTCTAAGCGCTGTCCTGTCTTCTAATAAAATAGTGGTACGTCTGGCTGTTTGAATTATCGCTGCAACAACCTTGGGTGGAGTATACCAAACACTGGTTTCTTCCTCATTAAAGGGGTACATTTTTTGGAATCGTCTAGGTGTCAACCTTATCCAAGGGGAAATTCCCATCCTCTGTAATTTCCCCTTCTTCTGCAGAGGAATGTTCTGATTCCAGGTCTATATAGCTATCCTCCTCATCTTCTCTAGCTCTAGATGGGCCTTCATCTGGGTCTGAGTGCCTAGGTCTCTTTCTGGCCACTTCTTGCATTGATTGAAAAGTTTCCTGCATGGAACTTTTCATCCAATTAGAAATGTTTGAAACTGTGCTGGTACCTCTCCTCCAGCAGCCTTCTGAAGGCAGGATTCACATAATTTAGCTGGGTCAGATATAGATAAGGTATTATCACAGCGCATACAGGATTTAGTTTTACTCCCAACTTTATCTTCTTTTAAAGATTTGTTTGGGTTTGTCAGATTTCTAATCCTTAGATGCAGACATGATAGGAAGAACTGTTTACAATTCTATAATCTTGAGAAAGTACTAAGCATTAAGCAGACATTTGGCAATATTTCAAGTAAATAATAAGAAATTTCTTACCCCCACCATCCTTGGCTGTCCTATATAGTCCCAGTGTGTTCCACACGCTTGATCTCGGCCTGCGTTCCATCAGTGGAAAGCATAACATCACTTCCGGTTCCCGCTTCCGGTTTTGACTTAGTATAGCAGCGCGGCTCGCCCGCAAGACCGCTTACCTCCGGGAGGTGAAAGGATCATTGGGCACTGAGCTGAGCTACCGGCCAAGATGCAAATAGAGTGGGAGGTGGGGAGGGAGAGAGCACCACGCAGCAGAGAGCGGCTTGGAAGCAGCTGACTGATGCGGGCAACACCACCATTTGATTGCGGTAAGGCTGGCCATAACTAACAAAATAAAAAATATTTTTACATGTGTGAGAACTTGGTTCTCTGTCCTCCAGCTAGGTAGGACCAATATTAACTGACTAAGGGAGGAAGCGGTTGGTCTTTTAAAGATTTGATTGGTCGTACCAGCTGGAGGGCGGAGTCAATTTCCCACTGTACATGCCGTGGATCGGACACAGAGGAAAAAGGCATTTTTTTTTACATTTCTGC
The DNA here is from genome assembly GCA_037306005.1 of Rhinophrynus dorsalis. Taxonomy (NCBI): domain Eukaryota; kingdom Metazoa; phylum Chordata; class Amphibia; order Anura; family Rhinophrynidae; genus Rhinophrynus; species Rhinophrynus dorsalis. The sequence goes on from CM074728.1 coordinate 14,897,476, forward strand.
CCCTTGAAATGTATTGAAATCTGAGAAAACCATAGAAATTTCAACTGTATTCGTTAGCTAGTTGTCATACTTTAGCTAGTTGACATACTTTAGATGGTGCTAGAAGCACAAAACTACACCTACTACATCATCTGATTTTTCTAACATTTTCTCAAACAGGACTTGCCTGAAAAAAAAAATGGTTATAACAGCTACAGAAGCGAAAAAAGGGTAGACAACCCATACCATTTTGGAAAGAGGATAACCTGCTGCATCAAATGAAGGGTCACTTGCCTTTTTAACCCTAAGTTAGATTGCACAACTATTTTCAGAGTGTGGTGCTACAGGAAAACGCAGTGGGATTTCCTAGGATGACCTCTTGCCAGTCTAATAAAAATGGTACCCCACTGCTGTGGGTTGACAAACCAATTTGGGTGACAGGAGCATGGCTACCAGTAGAACAGGAATGGGAAACCAAACAGTGTATGTGTGATTTTATGGCTAACAAATGTATGAAGCTAGGGCGTCAGCCGGTGTACGTGCTGGCCTGTGACTACCAGTGTAATAAAGTGGGGGGGGGGGGGTCGAGGGGTTAGACAGTGTATGTGGGTATGTCTACTAGTGGGGAGCGGACCAAAGATGGTGGTGGTGGTGGTGGGGGACGGTGTCCGATAGTGTATATGGGGGAATCTGTGACTACCAGTGTGCACTGTATGTCCCCCTAATACAATGTTTGATTCCCAGCCTGAATCTAGTGCATACTGGTACTTTGAGTCTAGCAGTAGGCAGTGGAAACAGGCTGAGGAATGGGACTGCCAGTGGGCTGTGGAACCAGGCAGGGGGATATGGTACGTGGGGGTGATTGGAGGCATTTCGTGTGCATGCTACAGGGGTGCCCAATGAACTGTAAAGCAATGCATTGGACCCCCTGTTGCACACGAAGAGTTTATTTTGTTATTGTTTATTCATACCTTGTTGGGGAGGCTGTATCAGGAACACTCCTGGTGCCCCCCATCAAGGTCTTAAAAAAAAAAAAAAGTGTGTGTGTGTCATGGGGGTCCAACGCATTGCAAAGCACTGCGTTGACCCCCCCCCTCCCGTGGCATGTGCAGTTTTTTGTTGCTTTTCCCCCCCAGTTTTTTTGTGTAGACCTTAGTGGGGGCATCAGAACCCCATAATGAGGTCTGAATAAAAAAAAAATAAAAGGGGAAAAAAATTAAATAATCCTTTGTGTGCTACAGGGGTGCCCAGTGCATTGGACCCCTGTGGCACACAAACAGTTAACTATTTTTTTTATCATTACTTTGTATTCAGATGCCCACCAAACAAGCTCTGATTACAAGTAATGATAAAAAGTGTGTGCCACAGGAAGGGGATCTGCATTAAACCCCCCGCCATGGCACACACAGGGTTAATTTTTTATTTTACTTATCTTTTTATTGTAGACCTCATTGAGGGGCATCAGGACCCTTCCTGATGTTCACCAATGAGGTCTTAGTAAAAAAATATTTTCCAAAAGAATTGACCCTGTGAGTGACACAGGGGTCTAGAGCTCATTGCAAAGCAATGTTCTGTGGACCCCTGCAGCACTCACAGAGTTATTTTTTTGTATTATATTTTTACTTTTTACTATCAGAGATTGTGGGGGGACATCAGGACATTTCCTGATGTCCCCCCAACAAAGTCTGATTACAGGATAGGGGAAAATAGCCCTGTGTGTGCCACAGGAGGGGGGGGGGTCTGCAATTAAACCCCCCCCCCCCCCCCCGTGGCACACACAGGGCTATTTTTCACTATCCTGTAATCAGACTTTGTTGGGGGGGGACATGGTTTAGTTGCCATGGTGGAGCGGTGACCTACTGAAATATTAGTGACTATGCTAGTGCAAGGAGCTAGTGAACAACAACATGATACAGGGTGGGTGATAAATGTGAATGAAGCAGTTGTGGGTAGTGTGTGAGAACAGGAGGATAGCAAAAATGATGAATGTGTGTGATAGCAAAACGCCTGTACTCTTGCCGCTCTGCCAATGAAGAGACAAGATCGGAGGAGAACAAACAGGAATCTTTTCTTTATTCGAATATAGAGAGAACAGCACATTAGCATGGAAAGAAAACTTGTTCTGTTCTGAAAATTATGAGCAGAGGGGGTATCTAATATACTAATAGCACACCCTTGAGCAATAAGATGATTGGTTTAACAGAAAACAAGAATTGCAAAAATTACATATTCAGTAAACTACAACATTGCATATTTCGTTAGTCCAATAGTAAAGCATTAATATTGCTCCTCCACCCAAATAACATAATCAGTTTCCACCCCCTAATATTGCTCCTCCACCCAAATAACATAATCAGTTTCCACCCCCTAATATTGCTCCTCCACCCAAATAACATAATCAGTTTTCACCCCCTAATATTGCTCCTCCACCCAAATAACATAATCAGTTTCCACCCTCTATTAGAATTACAAGCTTTGCATATTTGGAAATAACAAAACATTAGTTCTCAGCAAATGCAATACACTATGATTTAACCTAACTTAGCAAAATATCTTATCAATCTATGTGAAGGGGGGAGAATGAGCTGTGAGTTTCTCTGCTTATCAATATGTGTGCAGGGAGATGGGAGGGGGGAAAGAAAGAGTGACATAGGTTTTCTTTTTGGAGACCACAAACATGTGCAGATAAAGAGAATACAGAACTGTAAATTTCTGCTGTCTCTTTAGGTGCTGGTTAACCCTTCCCTTTCTATATTGTGTGATGCAGCTTATGTTTAAACACTTGATATTTGATAACATGTGTCTGGCCTACAGGGTATAGAAATGGCCCAAGCCTCCAGCACTGAAAGGGTTAAGATCTTTTCTATCCATTCATCTTTCGGTTCTGCAGGTCTGTCTTCCTTTACACATACCTTCTCTTATTAGTAGCATCTTCAGCTTGAATTTCAACGACTGATGGTTATGGTTTGTCAGATTTGCAAATATAAGTTTTGTTGAAGCTGTGTTTTTCCTGTTGCAGTCTTTATCTGTTGCGATATCTGGCACTTATTTACTGTAGCAGGCTTTACCTGGGCCCATAACCAATTGGAAATTAACCCTTTGAGTGCCAAATGGGTACAAACTGCATTGCAAAGCACTCACAGGGTTAAAAGTTTACAAAATATTAAATTTACACTATAGCTCAAAAACATGGCTGCATCTTTCCATGTGGTTTTGATTAACATCAAGAAGATACCATAAAGACAGTGAACATTTAATCTAAAACAGCACCACCTACTGGTAGAACAGTATATAACACAAACTCTCTGAAAAAGGCCTCCTTTAGGGGAGCATTTTATTTTCTTTTGAATTTATTTTGAGTTTTTGTTTAAGAAGCTTTAGTTTACATTATATTTATTTTTTGGAGAAATTGGGAAAATTTTAAGTTGATTTTTTTTTTTTTTTGCACTTTTTAAGTTGAGTCCCAGGAAGCTGGAGCTTCTGGCTCAAAATGGTTCACATCTTGTGGGCTCCTTTTTTCAGATCACTCCCCTGACCAATCCTCAGCTGCTGGGTCTTTAAAGAATTTAAACATCTCTTTTTAACCCTCCCAGCGCCAGTGCATAGCACTTCCCCAGAAAGGACTCACTTCCTATGGGCTTCCATCCCCAGCAGCACTACCCTGACCCATCCCCCACTCTTGGTGGTTTTAATTAATTAATTAATTAATTGATTTCATTTGTTTAGCTTCTTTTTTAACACTTTTTTGGTTTGGTGGGGAATTTATTTTATGTTTAAGTTTCTTTTTGATTTATTTGATTCTGAGGGAGAAATTAAAGCAGCTGGGAGTGACAGAGATTTAAAACACCTTTTTTTCTGTTAACCTTCCCAGTGCCAAGTGCATTGCACTGCACCTCTCCCTCTCTCTTAAAAAAACCAAAACAGAAATAAAACAATCAACTCCTCTTTATTTCTTTCTATTTTTGTTTGATTTAAAATGGGGAAGAGTGCAAAGAGGCATTAGGATCCCAAAGGTGGAATAAGGGATCCTGGAGAGTGTTTGGTTTCCAGTGATCATCAATCAATGTGTTGTTTTTTTGGGGTTTTTTTTTTAAAGCAGAACTTTCAGATATTACTAAGTCTCCATGCATTCATTAAGAGCATGGTGACTAGCTTGGAAATCCACATCTTACCTTAAAAAAAAAATGGCAGGTTCTAAGGAAATCCTTTGCATTTGGAAGACCAGAATATTATAAGGGTTTGGTTCAAGCCTTATTGGCTGGCAGGCCAGCCAATCAGCAGATGGTTTTTTTTTTTTTTTTTTTTTTTTTTTTTTTTTTTTTTAAAACATTAAACCCCTGAGTGGCAGAGGGGCAAGCAGTGTGCAATTAATCAACATGCTGCCTACCCCTAGCTCACCAAAAGGACATAAAAGAAAAAAAACAAATTGTAACATAAATAAAAGTAACTTAAATGTGAAGTATTAAAATACTAGTTGCAGCCTTGCTGTGTCCCAAGCAACAAGCCCCAGACCTCAGGCTCCCTCTGCTTCCACTCACGCTGGTCCTACTGCATACCTCCCAACATTTCAGGTTGCCAAAGAGGGACACTTGCGTTTTAGGTGGTGTTGCTGGGGGTGTGGCTGGTGGGTAGGGCATTATATAGAATTGTTACGCAGTTTCATGACCTACTGACACCTACTTCTGTAACATATTAAATGACTTATAACAAGAACAAAGTATTTTATTTACACAGACTAATGTATAAACACATATACTGACGTTTAAACAAACAATAATGAGAGTTTTATTGCTGTAGAGCAATGTGATACATTTATATGCACACCACACAATCTGATCTCCTAAAAAGAGGGACATCAGGGTGGGAAAGAGGGACAGAGGGATTTGGTTCTAAAAGAGGGACTGTCCCTCCTAAAGAGGGACACTTGGGAGGTATGCTACTGGCACTCCCCCTGTTGCACCTACTACTAGATCCTTTGCACAAGTGGTTACTGCCAGCCCCAGTCACTCCAACTCTGGGGGAGAGCAGCTAACTAGGAGGCATGGAGTCAGGTGTATAATGTCTGGGGTTCATAGCATAGGGGAATATGTAAAGGCTGCAGCTGATGTTGTGAGCCCCTCTGCAGTTATAGCAGCCAGCAAAATGTATGGCAAAGCTGTTCTCTTTCTAAGTACGCTGGCTACTGCACATACTTTGGTGCAGAGGGGGCTCACAGTGGGGAGGGGACTTGTATCCCTGTGGAACCCCTGGAAGGGATGGGCACACAATTGGTACTATCTAATGTGCCCCCCTTATTACCAGACCCTTTGCTGCACCCCCACTTGCAAGCCCTAGGGGAGTTAAAGGGATAGTAATACCTAAAATGTAAAAAAAAAATATGTTGTAGGGTTTATCCCCCTGAGTAAAACAAGAGTACTCACACTGCTGAAAGATGTTTCATTCAAAAGTTATTAATTTTCAAAGTTGAATTTTTTAGGTGCAATATCACAGTGGCCTGAAATTTTACAGTGGCGCTGCTGCTACACCATCCTATGGAGATTTATGGTCCTGAGACCAGAGCTGTCCATAGGATCGTGTAGCAACAGCGCCACTGTACAATTTCAGGCCACTGTGATATTGCACCTAAAAAATTCAACTTTGAAAATTAATAACTTTTGAATAAAACACCTTTCAGCAGTGGGAGTACTCTTGTTTTACTCAGGGGGATAAACCCTACAACATATTTTTTTTTACATTTTAGGTATTACTATCCCTTTAAAATCAAGCATCACTAAGATTCCCCTGGGCTGCAAAGAGAGAGTATTGAGGGGTCCTTTGGGGTTCATTTTGAGGGGGTGCTGTACCGCATATTTTACAGCACAGAGGAAGTGAGGTGCTTTGCATGCAAGGAGCTGGGGCATACATGCCAGAACTGCCCCTAGGGGCAGCGATCTAAAACACCAGCCCCGGCTCCAGTACTAGGCACCTCACGTACAGCACCCAGCCCTGCTAAATCCACTGTGGCAGGGCCCTCAAAAGGGAACCCCCCCCTTCTTATAGCTATAAGGAGGCTGTTCCAAGGCCCACCACCGCAGCCTCCATGCCTCCTTCTTCCCCACCAAAAACATCAGTAGCTGCAGCTACCTCTGAGGCTGCAGCAAAAGGGAAGAAGGGAAAGAATGCCACCCCTACCCCCTGTGTTGCTGCTGCCCCTGTGCCATCACCCCCCACCCCAAGTATAAACACTTCTACAAGTGTAGGGAATGGGGGAAGCAGGAAATATCTCAGCCCTCTAAAGAGGGCACTGGTAGCGGCAGAACCTCCTCTTCTAAGGATGATGCCCCAAGGAAGAGGAAATGTAAAACAAATAGGGGGACACTTATCTCCCATCCCTCCAAAGTTAAAAAGAGGAGCCATCCATCGCCTCCTCAGGTGGTGACATTGTCTGACCTGGCTATTGATCTCAGCCAGCCAGGGATAGACCGCACACCTCTCCCCCCAGACCTGGTGGGGGATAATGTGGCCAAGGGTCTGGGGAATGTGCAGGGGAATAGGGGTCACCCTGAGGAGACGGGGCAGACAGCTAGCCTATAGCTATTCAGCTTGTCTTGTCCCTGATGTATGAAGGGAAGCCCAATAAAGCCCCTGCAGAATGGACAGTTAGGGTCCCTAAGGTGCTGAGCTTTGGGTACCACAGTCAGCCTCTCCCTCCAGGGTCACTCTCTAGTGGCGACACTGGGATAATACCTCCCTAGGATATGCCACTCCTGGAGGTGATTGACTTAAGTATAATGCCCATTTAGGACCCTGTAGAGGAAAATCCAAGGGAGGGGGATGCAACAGGGGAAGTGATAATGGAGGAGGATGACCAAGCAGTCCCTCCTATTAATACCGTGGAGGGGACTGCTCCAACCTCGGAGATCCCTCCTTCGACATCATCCACTGACCCAAACTTAAGCGTCATCCAAGCTGCGCAGGCGACGTTGGAAAAGGCTGAGGCATATAAAGCCTCCAAAGCCCCCCATGTCACCAAGCCATCTGCCGCCGTCTACCCCTGAGTGTGCCCCTAGTACTAGCAAGGGGGCACAAGATTCTTCTTAGGGTTCAGTTGCAAAGGGTGTATTAGACCCCACTTCAATGACATCTAGAAGTGGGGACATTAAGATCAAGCTGAGAAGGCTTAACCCCTTAGAGGAGAAGGGGGTCTATAAAATACTCAGAGAGGAGGAGCCCAGGGACGGACGTGAAGCTGCCACACTCTCAAAATCTACACCTAGCCCTGTCATCCCTGCCAAGGAAATAATAGCTTTCTTTGAGAGCGCCCTTCACGGACAAAATAAAAAGAAGGTGCGCCTGGCCCTTGAGAGGTGGAATGATTTGCCGTTAATCATCCACTTTCTCAGAGAATATCTTAGGGACAGCAATCAGGCCAAGAACTTCAGGTCTGCTGAACATATCAGCGCCTGCAAGTTCTTAAATTTGTGCCTGTCCCATCAGGCCTCACTAGGAGATGGGATGAAAGCACTTCCTGACACACAATAATGGCTCTGAGCATCAGTACTCTTAACACCAATGGCTGTAGGGATGGGTTTCGCAGGTTCCAGGTACTCTCCTATCTACAGTAAGGGGGGTACTCTGTGAGCTTCCTGCAAGAGACCCATACCACTCCAGAGGCTGACGCCAACTGGCATCTGGAGTGGTGAAGCAGGGTTTTCTTTAGCCACTTCACTTCAGCGTCATGTGGAGCGGTGATCCTGTTCTCAGAATCCTTTCAGCCTGAAGTGCTGAGTGTAAAGACTGTTATCCCAGGCCGTCTGTTGCATCTCCAGGTCTAAGAGCTGGGCTGCACATTTAATCTGCTGAACGTGTATGCCCCCTCTGCAGGATTGGACAGGGTGAGGTTCTTTGCCAGTTTGTTGACCTATCTGGAGACAGTCGATGCGGATGAGTGTTTAGTAATCGGGGGTGACTTCAACTGCACCCTTGAAGCTCTGGACCGTGTCGGGACAGAGCATTATCCACCATCTGCATCAGCCTTGAGGGAGATCATCACCCGCTACTCCCTGGTCGACATCTGGAGAGAACAGCACCCAGGGGCATCAGACACTTTCACCTGTGTCTGGGTGAGAGATGGTAGGTTGTCCCACTCCCGGATTGATAGGCTGTATATATCTACCCACTACATGTCGCAGGCCCAGTCCAGTGCCATTAGGTTGGCCCCGTTCACGGACTACAACTGTGCGTCCGTGAAGCTGTCGCTCATGTCATCAGCAACAAAAGCCGCATATTGGCAATTCAACAATACCTTGTTGGAGGATGAGGGGTTTGAGGCATTGATCCGGGAGAGGTGGGTGGCCTGGAGGGGTTTCAAGGGTGTCTTTGCCACGTTGAGTCAGTGGTGGGACGTTGGCAAGGTGCACTTTAGACTCTTGTGTCAGGAATATACTAGGGGTGTGAGCAGTCAGCACAATGCAGAGATTGAAGCACTCCGGGGGAGGTGCTTGGCCTCGAGCAAAGGCTGGCTGCTGAATCCAGGGACCAAGCCTTGCAGCGTGAATACGTGGAGAGGAAGGAGGTTCTCTGTCACCTGAAATGGCACCAGGCTAAGGGAGCCTTTGTGCGAAACTGCTTGAGATTCCTTTGGGAGATGGATCACAGCTCGCACCTTTCTATGGACTGGAGAAGAGGGGGATAACCATAGACATATCACCTGCCTCCTTGCGGAGGACGGTGCCCTTCTTTTGGATCCAGAGAGTATCCGGGACAGGGTCCGGAGTTTCTATGCAGACCTGTACTCTCCGGATCCCATCTCTCCAGATGCCTGCAAGGTGCTATGGGATGGGCTTCCAATGGTCAGCGAGGGAGGAAGAGAGAGGCTGGATCATCTTATCTCTCTTGCTGAACTCTATGAAGCCCTCCGTCTAATGCCCCATGGCAAATCTCCTGGGCTGGACAGACTGACCGTACAGTTCTTCCAGTTCTTTTGGGAGACTATAGGACCTGATTTCCAACTGGTCCTAACAGAGGCCCTCGAGACTGGTGAGATGCCCCTTTCCTGTCGAAGGGCAGTAATGGCCTTGCTGTCCAAGAAGGGGGTTCTCCGCCTTATCGAAAACTGGCGACTAGTCTCGCTGTGTAACGATTTGTTTGACACTCAGACACAGTAGGTTGGATAAAACAGTTTTATTGAACAGTTACAATAACAATAACCCTCACGGATCCAGTAATATATGACACAATATAGTACTGACACAGGACAGGTTACAATGAGATATACCAACACAGGTCCAGTATATGCAAATACAAAAACACAATATACTGACACAGGTCAGGTAACTTTCATGTGATTCTGAGTCTAGGCAGCAGTGAATGGGTTACTCTCAGGCCAGGAGGACTGACAGGCTATCACTGTGCCTGTGATTGCTCTCCTTTTGTGCCTATCACCAGCAGGGGGCTCTCCATTGGCTGCCTGCCTTTAGCCCGCCCTGCATTGCCTATTTAAACCTAGCCTGGGCACCCTCTGGTTGCCCTTTTGTGTTGTCTCTATGCTGCTTGAGTCTACACATTGTTCCTGAGGCCTCTGATGTGTTCCTGCGACCTGTATTCATCCTGTTCCAGTGTTACCAGTCTAGTAGTTCCTGCTACCGTCTGATCCGGTTGAGCCATCGCTTCCTGCTGTCAGTCGCGCCCGCCGTTCCTGATTCCGGTTGATCGTCTGCATGCTGGTTCCTGCTTCCATCTGCTGGTTCCTGTCCAGTTCGTCTACAGTCATCTGACGTTCCTGAGTCGCCTTGGCGACATTTCTATCTTGCCGGTTATTCAGTACGCGGGTACTGGTTGCTTGACAGCCGCCCCGGCTATCTCTTTCTATCAGCGTTCCACGTACTGGGTACTGGTTCACTTCACTAGCCACCCGGCTGTACTGCAGGTTGTTAGCGTTCCACGTACAGGGTACTGGTTCGCTCCTCTAGCCACCCGGCTGTAGTGCAGGATCATTAGCGTTCCACGTACAGGGTACTGGTTCGCCCCTCTAGCCACCCGGTGGAACGGTTTGTTAAGACTCTCAGACGTAAGGTTTAGGTAAAAACATAACTTTATTGAAAAGTTAAAGGCAATCCCATAGGGTTTCATACACATACAAACAATACATAGAAGATAATGACAATAGCAAAATAGGTTCTACCGGCCTTGCCAATATACCGGGCAAGGCAACCCAGGCGAGTCTGGAACAAGAGGCTCTACCGGCCCAGCCAATATACCGGGCTGGGCAGCCTAACGGGATACCAGTGTAGTAGGCGCTATCGGCCTTGCCAGTACCGGGTAAGGCAACCTTAAGATGGAATAGTATGCGGTTCTAACGGCCCTACCAATATACCGGGCAAGGCAGCCTGACGGGATACCAATGAGTAGGCTCTACCGCCTTGCCAATAACAGGTAAGGCAACCTTAAGGTGGCAAAGTGAAGGTTCTACCGGCCTTACCAATATACCGGGCAAGGCAGCCCAAAGGAAGGTGACAAACACAGTGACCGAATGACTGTCAGATGATATTGACAGTAAGATGGAATATAGAGGTTACCAGGTCAAGTGGTTTCACTGTAATCAGAAACTCTCGTGCCCATATACTGTAGGAATCAATGCTGTTAGGACTGGACAGCGCACTCGGAACCATCAAGTACCTGACTGCAAGTCAGGGAGTAAACCAGCGCCCTACGTTAGGAACATACGGGCAGAATGAGAGCCCTAAGGCTAGTGGAGCAAACCAGCGTCCACACGCTGGGACCAACAGACTATAATGAGAGCCGCAAGGCTAATGGAGCAAACCAGCATCCGCACGCTGGGACCAACAGACTATAATGTGAACCGCAAGGCTAATGGAGCAAACCAGCGTCCGCACGCTGGAACCAACAGGCTGAATGTGAGCCGCAAGGCTTAGTGAAGCAAACCAGCGTCCGCACGCTGGAACCAACAGGCTGAATGTGAGCCGCAAGGCTTAGTGAAGCAAACCAGCATCTGCACGCTGGAACCAACAGGCTGAAAGTGAGCCGCAAGGCTTAGTGAAGCAAACCAGCGTCCGCACGCTGGGAACCAACAGGAGGAAATGTCGCCGAAGTGAATGAAGAACAATGTCGCCACAGATGCAGGAACTGGAAGCAGGAAACAACAGGAACCAGCGGAGTAGATCAACCGGATCAAGCGCGGCCAAGCAGACTGGCAACAGGAACATCAGCTACTGATGAGAACAACCGTACCCGGACTGGAACTGACAAGGCAGGCAGGAACTCAGGAACAGGTCAATTCAGGAACTCAGGAACTCAGCAACAGGCCCAAACAGCTACTGTAGTAAGGAGGAAGTGGATGCTGTCAAAGACACCACGAAAGGGCAACCAAAGGGTGCCCAGACTGAGTTTAAAAAGGCAATGTGAGGCGGGCTGAAGGCAGACAGCCAATGGGAGCCCCCTACAGGTGATAGACACTGAATTGCAGCAATCACGGGCACCGTGATAGTACCCCCCTTTCAAAGACCCCCTCTCCTAGAATAGGGTCTGGGTTTCTGAGGGTATTTGGCATGAAAAATCCGCAGTAACTTGGGTGCATGAAGGTCCTTACTATCCACCCAAGATCGATCTTCAGTACCATAACCTTTCCAATGCACAAAATACTGTACCCTTCCTCTAAGCCTTCGGGAGTCATTGATACTCTGTACCTCGTATTCCTCCTGACCCTCGACCTCAACAGGCCCTGCCACCACAGGTGTAGTAGTGTAACGGTTGCATACGAGTGGCTTAAGGAGAGACACATGGAAAACATTATGAATGCAAATGGATGCAGGTATGTCCAAAGCATAGGAAACAGGATTAATTTTGCGAATAATCCTGTAAGGACCAATAAACCGAGGAGCCAACTTATTAGATGGGACTTGGAGCTTGAGATTCTTGGAAGAAAGCCATACTCTGTCCCCAACTTGGAAGGAAACTGCTGGAAGCCTTCTGCGATTAGCATAGCGCTGATGGCGCTGAAATGACTGACCCAGTGCCCTCTGAACTTGTGCCCATGTGGAATGGAGTTGCTCGATATGCTCATCCAGAGCTGGAATCTGTTGTGTCTGAAAGGAATCCGGGAGCAAACAGGGTTGAACCCATAATTGATCAGAAACGGAGAGCTCCCGGATGAAGAGTTGACTGCACAGTTCCTGGCGAACTCTGCCCAAGGCAACAAGTCGGCCCAGTTGTCATGATGGTCAGCCACGAAACAGCATAGAAACTGTTCCAAACCTTGATTGGCACGTTCAGTGGCCCCATTCGTCTGGGGGTGATACGCAGAGGAGAAAGATAGCTGTATGCCCATCTGTTCGCAAAATGCCCTCCAGAACCTAGACACAAACTGGCTCCCCCTGTCGGAAACCAGTATCCTGGGTACTCCATGCAACCGAAACACCTCTTTAGCAAACATCATTGCAAATTCTTTAGCCGAGGGAAGACCATGGAAGGGCACGAAGTGAGCCATTTTAGAAAACCTGCCCACCACCATCAATATGAAGGAATACCCTCTAGACATGGGCAATTCTCCCATAAAATCAATGGAAACATGAGACCAGGGACGTTCACAGTTAGGTACCGGCTGAAGCAAGCCCACCGGGAGATGTCTAGGGGTTTTAGCACGGGCACAGGTGGTACAGGCATTAGTAAAATTGGCACAATCTGATCTCATAGAAGGCCACCAGAATAATTGAGAGAGGGACCATAACAATTGGTCTCTACCAATATGTCCTGCAGCCTTGTCTCATTGGGTACGCCCGTGGGGGCTATATTGGGTCACTGTTCTGCTAAGCTTATGCTGGTCACTGAACACCTACTATCCTCCATTGCATGATTTCTGGCAAGGCAGCCTGACGGGATACCAATGAGTAGGCTCTACTGCCTTGCCAATACCGGGTAAGGCAACCTTAAGGTGGCAAAGAGAAGGTTCTACCGGCCTTACCAATATACCGGGCAAGGCAGCCCAAAGGAAGGTGACAACCACAGTGACCGAATGACTGTCAGATGATATTGACAGTAAGATGGAATATAGAGGTTACCAGGTCAAGTGGTTTCACTGTAATCAGAAACTCTCGTGCCCATATACTGTAGGAATCAATGCTGTTAGGACTGGACAGCGCACTCGGAACCATCAAGTACCTGACTGGAAGTCAGGGAGTAAACCAGCACCCTACGTTAGGAACATACGGGCAGAATGAGAGCCGTAAGGCTAGTGGAGCAAACCAGCGTCTGCACGCTGGGACCAACAGACTGTAATGTCAGCCGCAAGGCTAATGGAGCAAACCAGCGTCCGCACGCTGGGACCAACAGACTGTAATGTGAGCAGCAAGGCTAATGGAGCAAACCAGCGTCCGCACGCTGGGACCAACAGACTATAATGAAAGCCGCAAGGCTAATGGAGCAAACCAGCGTCCGCATGCTGGAACCAAAAGACTATAATGTGACCCGCAAGGTTAGTGGAGCGAACCAGTGTCTGCACGCTGGGCCCAACAGACTGTAATGTGAGCCACAAGGCTAATGGAGCAAACCAGCATCTGCACGCAGGGACCAACAGACTGTAATGTGAGCCACAAGGCTAATGGAGCAAACCAGCGTCCACACGCTGGGCCCAACAGACTGTAATGTGAGCCACAAGGCTAATGGAGCAAACCAGCGTCCGCACGCTGGGACCGACAGACTGTAATGTGAGCCGCAAGGCTAATGGAACAAACCAGCGTCCGCATGCTGGGACCAACAGACTATAAGGTGAGCCGCAAGGCTAATGGAGCAAACCAGCGTCCGCACGCTGGAACCAATAGGCTGAATGTGAGCCGCAAGGCTTAGTGAAGCAAACCAGCATCCGCATGCTGGAACCAACAGGCTGAATGTGAGCCGCAAGGCTTAGTGAAGCAAACCAGCATCCGCACACTGGAACCAACAGGCTGAAGTGAGCCGCAAGGCTTAGTGAAGCAAACCAGCATCCGCACGCTGGGAACCAACAGGAGGAAATGTCGCTGAAGTGAATGAAGAACAATGTCACCACAGATGCAGGAACTGGAAGCAGGAAACAATAGGAACCAGTGGAGTAGATCAACCGGATCAAGCGCGGCCAAGCAGACTGGCAACAGGAACATCAGCTACTGATGAGAACAACCGGAACCGGACTGGAACTGACAAGGCAGGCAGGAACTCAGGAACAGGTCAATTCAGGAACTCAGGAACAGGTCAATTCAGGAACTCAGGAACTCAGCAACAGGCCCAAACAGCTACTGTAGTAAGGAGGAAGTGGATGCTGTCAAAGACACCACGAAAGGGCAACCAAAGGGTGCCCAGACTGAGTTTAAAACAGCAATGTGAGGCGGGCTGAAGGCAGACAGCCAATGGGAGCCCCCTACAGGTGATAGACACTGAATTGCAGCAATCACGGGCACCATGATACCCGGCTGTATTGCCAGATTGTTAGCGTTCCACGTACAGGGTACTGGTTCACTCCTCTAGCCACCCGGCTGTATTGCGAGATTGTTAAGCGTTCCACGTACTGGATACTGGTTTTCTCCACTAGCCACCCGGCTGTACTGCAGGTTGTTAGCGTTCCACGTACAGGGTACTGGTTCGCTCCTCTAGCCACCCGGCTGTATTGCAGGATTGTTAGCGTTCCACGTACAGGGTACTGGTTCGCTCCTCTAGTCACCCGGCTGTATTGCAAGATTGTTAAGCGTTCCACGTACTGGGTACTGGTTCGCTCCACTAGCCACCCGGCTGTACTACAGGTTGCTAGCATTCCAGGTACAGGGTACTGGTTCGTTCCTCTAGCCACCCGGCTGTATTGCAGAATTGTTAGCGTTCCACGTACAGGGTACTGGTTCGCTCCTCTAGCCACCCGGCTGCATTGCAGAATTGTTAGCGTTCCACGTACAGGGTACTGGTTCGCTCCTCTAGCCACCCGGCTGTATTGCAGGATTGTTAGCGTTCCACGTACAGGGTACTGGTTCGCTCCTCTAGCCACCCGGCTGTATTGCAGGATTGTTAGCGTTCCACATACTGGGTACTGGTTCGCTCCATAAGCCTCCCGGCTATATTGTAAGATTGTCTAGCGTTCCACGTTCTGGGTACTGGTTTGCGCCATTCACACCTGGTTGCTACTACAGAGTTATGGAGTTCCATGTGTGAGGGCACTGGCTAGCTCCACATCCATCCGCTGTCTCTATTGCTGGGCTTACTGCCTTCCCATACGCTGGTCCGAGGCTTTTGCCTGTCATTTGCTGGCGGCCCACTTACTGACTTAGCCTCTTTGTCATCGTTGTGACTGTTTATCCACCTTCCAGTCACTGAGGCTAGTGGTTGCCATTATCTCCTGTCAATTGGCTGCCTTGCCCGGTATATGGTAAGGCCGGTAGAACCTGTCCTGTTTCCTTGGGTTGCCTTACCCGGTATTGGCAAGGCCGGTAGAGCTTGTATTTGCCGCCTGTCTATTGGCTGCCTTGCCCGGTATATTGGCAAGGCCGGTAGAGCCTCACCTCACGAGTTCCAATTCCCTGGCTGCCTTGCCCGGTATATTGGCAGGGCCGGTAGAGCCTATATTGCTATTGTTAGTATTGTATTCCTGTCTAATAAAGATATATGTGTGTATGATACCCTACGGGGTTGCCTTAACTTTTCAATAAAGTTGTGTTTTTACCTAACTCTGCGTCTGAGAGTCTTAACAAACCGTGACACAGGCCCTAATAGCGCGAGGCCCTTTAAGACTCTCAGTCTGAAGAGAGTGCACAATATCGAGTAATGCCCAAATAGACAATGGAAACCACAGCAACTTGTGGACTGCTGTAGCAGTAGCTGAGGACTAGCAACGAGCCTGGAGAGGCACCCAACCGGAGACTGCATGGATAAATAGCTGGTGACTGGCACCCACCCAGAAGGGTTAACAACGCTCTGCCCAAGTCGACTGCACAATCGAGTAAACAGCCTGAGGTGCCCAGAGTGAACCCAACCTCAGCGTGAATGGCAGGAAGAGGTCCAGCGTATCGTGGTGCACGGATGGAAGAAACACACCAGCAATGTCGCCTGGGTGACACCGACAATAACGGAGACTAGACTGCAGGCGTATAGTGGTACGAGTTACTGTCCGGAGACAGAGAGGATCCTGGATAACAACCCCAACCGGAGACCGGATGGGGCGTCAGCAGAAGAGATGCACAACCAAAGGAGCCCAACGGGGCCGGGTATGTACACAGGCAGGAACATCAGCCAATCTGAGTCAGTACACCGAGCAGGAACGTCAGCTGGGCCGGGTCGATACACAGAGCAGGAACGTCAGCCAGTCCGGGTCGATACACAGAACAGGAACGTCAGCCAGGCCGGGCCGGGTGTCACGGTTTGTTTTGACTCTCAGACACAGAGTTAAGATAAAAACACAACTTTATTGAAAGTTTAAAGAGAACCCTCGCGGCTCCTGACATACACATTTATAAACACACAACTAGTACAAAGTAGTAGAGAACAATGGTACAGTGAATACGGATAGGCTCTACCGGCCTTGCCAATAACCGGGTAAGGCAGCCCAAGGACTGGCACAAGGATGGAATAGGCTCTACCGGCCTTACCAGTATACAGGGCAAGGCAGCCTGCAGACTGGCAACACGAGAGGAAGAAGGCTCTACCGGCCCTGCCAATATACCGGGCAAGGCAGCCTTAGGACTGGCAAAACGAGTGAGTAGGCTCTACCGGCCTTGCCAATATACCAGGCAAGGCAGCCTTAGGACTCAGTGTAGGCAAGTACTGGTACATATAGGAGGTGGTCTCAGCAACTGGTGAAGAGGTGGAGCAAACCAGTCGCAAGTGCTGGACAACAAGGAGACCTACCGCTGCTGTATAGGAGTCAGCAAGCAGCCAGTGAATAGGAGCAAACCAGTACCCGCATACTGGACTACACGGAGACGAAACCGGTGCTGTATAGGTGGCAATAAGCAACCGGAAAACATAGGAGCGAACCAGTACCCGCGTACTGGACTACTCAACCGGAGCTGTAAATGAGCAAGCCAATACCTGCGTATTGGACTACACGGAGACGCTACCGGTGCAGAGAGGTGGCAGTAAGCAACCAGAATACATTGGAGCGAACCAGTACCCGCGTACTGGACTAACACAACCGGTGCTGCAAATGAGCAAACCAATATCCACGTATTGGACTACACGGAGACGCTACTGGTGCAGAGAGATGGCAGTAAGCAACCGGAATACATTGGAGCGAACCAGTACCCACGTAATGGACTAACACAACCAGTGCTGTAAATTTGCAAACCAATACCCACGTATTGGACTACACGGAGATGCTATCGGTGCAGAGAGGTGGCAGTAAGCAACCGGAATACATTGGAGCGAACCAGTACCCGCGTACTGGACTACACTACCGGTGGTGTAAATGAGCAAACCAATACCCGTGTATTGGACTACACGGAGACGCTACCGGTGCTGAGAGGTGGCAGTAAGCAACCGGAAAACATAGGAGCGAACCAGTACCCACGTACTGGACTACAGGAGTATACAACCAGTGCTGTGAAGGAGCAAACCAGTACCCGCATACTGGACTACACGGAATACACCCAGAGATCAGAATGTCGCCAAAGCAACCATGATAACGGAGAATATCCAAGACGATCCAGGAGCAGGAGGGACAGCCAGGCCGGGACAGGAAGCTGGAACAGTAACGGCAGTCAACCGGAGCAGGAACAGAAGCAGGATCAGCAGCCCAAACCGGATCAGGAACGGAGGCAGGAACCACTTCACCAGAGAAGGATGTCAGTCAGGTAGGCAGGCAGACACTGGGGAGTAGAGGATTCAAACAAGGCCCATAGAACACAGGAAACAAATGCAGGTGGCTACTGACATAGAGACACCACGAAAGGGCAACCAAAGGGTGCCAGAACCCAGTCTATATAGGCAATACTGGGCGGACTAAAGACAGGCAGCCAATGGAAAAACCTCAAAGATAACTGACAGGAAAAGGCAGCAATCACGGGCACAGTGATACCGGGTCGGTACACAGAGCAGGAACGTCAGCCAATCTGAGTCGGTACACAGAGCAGGAATGAATAGCAGAGTAGTCAGGCAGTCCGGGTCGGTACACAGGCAGGAAGGAGATGCAGATGTGACAGTTTGTTTGTGTAACGGTTTGTTCAACACTCAGACACAGTGGTTTAGGATAAAACACAGTTTTATTGAAAACACAATGATAAGTACCCTTAACGGGCTATAGGGTATCTCAGTAGAATTATACAGGTGTAATACGGGACTTAGATACATATGCCTACACAGGCCCAGTATAATAGGAAGCAAGAGAGTTCATATACTGACACAGGTCAGGCATGAGAGGGTGAATACACAGAGTAGCAGCACAGCATGAGTTAAAGTCCCAGTAGGTATAATCAGTCTCTGTTGTAGAGAAGTCTGTGGTGAGTTCTCTAGTAACGCCCAGTATGATGGAATAACAACAAGTAGGAGACTGTAGTGCTAGAATGGAGACAGAGCACTGGTAATCTGCCAGAGCAGAGCTGAGGCTTATACCCACTGCCGTAGCAGTAAACGGAGGCAACAATGATACTCTGCGAGAGCTGAACGGAATACAGCCAATGGCACCCTTCCGTAGCAGTAACGGAGGCAACAGTACTCTGCAAGAGCTGAACGGAACACAGCCAATGGCACACTGTCGTAGCAGTAATGGATGCAATAAGGAGTACTGCAAGGGTTAATGGAAGGCTCAACTAATGGCACACTGCCGTAGCAGTATCGGAGGCAACAGTGAAGCTCTGCAAGAGTAACAGAAGGCCCAGCCAATGGCACGCTACCGTAGCAGTAATGGAGACAACAGTGAAGCTCTGCAGGAGTTAACGGACGGCCCAGCCAATGGCACACAATTGTAGTGGTAACGGAGGCAATGGTAAGCTCTGCAAGAGTTAACGGGAGGCCCAGCCAATGGCACACTGCCGTAGCAGTAACGGAGGCAACAGTAAGCTCTGCAAGAGTTAACGGAGGCTCAGCAATATGTACACTGCCGTAGCAGTAACAGAGGCAACACAAAATACTCTGCCAGGTAGGCCCAGTCACAGCGGAAGTCAGAATGTCGCCCAAGCGACACAACGAAGCAGGAACAGGAGAGCTGGGTTAGATCACGGAGCAGGAATGTCAGACAAGCCGGGTCAGGTCACGGAGCAGGAACGTCAGCCAGGCCGGGTCGAATCACGGAGCAGGAACGTCAGCCAGGCCGGTTCGAATCACGGAGCAGGAACCAGAAGCAGAGTAGTCTAACGGGCCAAGTCGGTACACGGGAACACAGCAACTCAAGTAAGCACTGGTACAGGAACACCAAGAAAGGGCACCAGACAGGTGCCAGAGCCCAGTATAAAAAGGCCATACTGGGCGGGCCAAACATAGCTCAGCCAATAGGAGCGCATCACACAGAGACTGACAGAAAGCACGGTCACTGTGATAGTTTGACTCACAGACACAGAGTTTAAGATAAAAACACAGCTTTATTGAAAAAATAATAAAGAACCCTCACAGGTCCTGAACATCACACTTATGTTACAGACACACAACAGGTTCAAGTAATATAGCATACAATGTATACATATATAGGCTCTACTGGCCTCACCAAAATATCGGGTAAGGCAGCCTAGAAGATGGTGCAATAGGACAGAGGAGGCTCTACTGGCCTTACCAATATACCGGGCAAGGCAGCCTAAACTGGTGCAGCAAGGAACTGAGGAGGCTCTACCGGCCTTACCAAAATACCGGGTAAGGCAGCCTAATCTGGTACAACAAGGAACTGAGGAGGCTCTACCGGCCTTACCAAAATACCGGGTAAGGCAGTAAGTACACTGGAATCCACAGACAGGCGTTGCACTGGCATAGAAACACCACGAAAGGGCAGTGAAAGGGTGCAGGAGCCCAGTCTATATAGGCGGGCTAACCACAGGCAACAAATGGGAAGCACCTATTGCTAACTGACAGGAAAAACAAGCACTCACGGGCACCGTGATAGCAGAGTAGTCAGGCAATCTGGGTCGGTACACAGAGATCACACGAAAACGGGAACAAGCGATGGTAACGGAAACACCACAAAAGGGCACCAGAGAAGTGACAAGGCCCAGTATTTAAGGACAAATTCTGGGCGGGATAAAGTCACTTCAACCAATAGGCGTAAGCAGTAGTGGAAACTGACAGAATATCGCCAGCATAGCACGGGCACCATGATACCAGGTTGGCCACAATACAAGCAGTGCCCATGTCAGCGGCAATGCGCTCGTTCCTCCTTAGACAACTTGGTGAACACTAGCTGCGTGGGTTCATTATTCTGTTGATTATGTTCAGGGGGCTTGGGAGGCAAAGGAGGCATGGGTGGGAAATTTTGACTTGCCTGTCCAAAATTTCTGGCCCGCTGCCTGCGGTCTTTAGCTGCAATACGTTCATGGATGCGAGAATCGATCAGAATAGCGAAATCAATGAACTCATCCAGATCGTTAGGCAAATCTCTAGCTGCCGCCTCGTCTTAAATAAGATCAGTGAGTCTCTGAGCAAATGCTGCCACCAGAGCCTCATTGTTCCAGCCTTCCTCTGCTGCCAATGTACAAAGTTCAATCGCATAATCCACCACAGTATGAGAACCTTGTTGTATCTCCATTAATCTTTTGGCAGCAGAGGCGGCTCTACCTGGAACTTTAAACACTCAGCGGAAGGCATGTACAAACTCCCTGAAGTTTTGTGTGCATGGTTTGGCAGATTCCCACAAGGGATTGGCCCATGCCAGGGCTCTGCCCGTCAGTAACGAAATCATAAAGCCCACCTTAGCTCGGTCATTCGGAAAAGCTTGGGGAGTTAGCTCCAGGTATAGCTCTAGTTGGTTGATAAACCCTCTGCACAGGGTAGGTTTGCCATCATATCTTAGAGGTAACGGAGCTGTGGTGGTTAGCCCTTTGTTCAAGGCCACTTGTGTCAGGGATTGAGCTCCCGGTGTCGAAATGGGGAGACCACAGAGGATTGAACTGGTTTATCTAGATGAGTGGTGCGTTCTAGAATGGTTTGAATGGCCAGTGCCAACTGGTCAAAACGCTGTTCATGTACATCCATCCGCCAATGGATCCTTTGTGCATTAACTTCACCTTTACCATCTGAGGTCATGGCCCTTTCATATTGTTACGGTTTATTTGACATTCAGACACAGTAGGTGAGATAAAACACAGTTTTATTGAACAGACTCAGAAATTATAACCCTCACAGGTCCAGCAGTATATGTATACAAATATAGTACTGACACAGGACAGGTTACAGCAAGATATATACCCACATGGGCCCAGAATATGTACAATACAGAATTTACAATATACTGACACAGGTCTGGCAGCGTTCGTGTGAAACTCAAGTCAGCAATGCATGGGTTACTATTAGGCCAGGAATGCTGACAGACCCTAATAGTGTGAGGCCCTTAAGACTCCCAATCTGCAGGGAGTGCTTAAATAGTGAGAAAGCCCAGTAGACAACAGAGGCCCAGGATCAACTTAATTACTGCTTTAGCAGTAATGGAAGACTGAGACAGTATGCCCGGGAGGGCACCCAACGGAGACTGCATGGTAGAATAGCCGGTGAAATAGTGGCACCTTCCCCGAAGGGGTTAACGAACGCTAAGACCAAAGTTGACTGCCTGATCATAAGCACAGCCTGAGGTGGCCAATGTAACACCAACCTCAGCTATTGGCAGGAAGGAGGTTCAAGTGTACCATGTTGCACAGATGGGATAGACACCGGAATGTCGCCCTCGCGACACAGACTGAACCGAGACTAGACTGCAGGAGTGGCACTAAGGCACAATGGTAATGTCTGAAGACAGAAGCCCGGAGGAGAACCCCAAACTGAGGACCGGAATGGGACCGCAGGCAGTAGAGATACACAGGAATAGTAGCCCTACTGGGCCAGTACACAGGCAGCAACATCAGCCAGGCCGGGTCGGTACACAGTGCAGGAAGTCAGCCAATCTGAGTCGGTACACAGAGCAGGAACGTCAGCTGGGCTGGGTCATTACAAAGAGCAGGAAAGTCAGCCAATCCAAGTCGGTACACAAAGCAGGAACGTCAGCTGGGCCGGGTCGGTACACTGAGCAGGAACGGATACAGCAGAATAGTCAGGCAGGCCGGGTCGGTACACAGAGATCACACGAGAACTGGAACAAGCGCTGGTAAGGGAAACACCACGAAAGGGCACCGGAGAAGTGACAAGGCCCAGTATTTAAGGACAAATACTGGGCGGGACAAAATCACTTCAGCCAATATGCGTCAGCAGTAAACAGAGACTGACAGAATGTCGCCAGCATAGCACGGGCACCGTGATAGTTACACTCAATACAATATAAACCTCTTGACAAATTTTCAGAATGTGTATATAAGGAAATCGTAAAGGCCTACTTTCATTTATCAGACATTACCTGTACACATACGTTTCCTTTTTCTACAGGAGTAACAAGATCATGAGCAGTTCTTACTGTTTCAACACAACCAGAGCATGACGTATGATTATGAAAACATGAATGATAAATGGTCTTATCTTGATGTAGCAAGCAAATGGTTTTAGCTTTAAAATGTAAACAAGCAGAAAGATCTACTTGTTCAGGTTCACCTATAGTGGTGTCAAAAGCAAAATACACACAGATTCTGCTGATCAAGTGTAGTTTTATTCACCAGCAGCAAGCACATGACATTCATATGTTCTTATTTCTTTTTCATTGCAAGGAGGACAGATTTGGCTATGTGAAGTGAATTTCTGGTTACCCCTCTTTGTAGAGGGGATTGAGAATGGGCGATTGTGGCAGAGGAGGGTGCTGTTGATCTGTCAGTTTCCCATTCAGTCCTCTCTGCAAGGAGCCTCTGTAATCTGTTATGCTCCCAGGATTCCACAAGCATTTGACCCATCAATTTGTTGGACCCTGGTATTCATATGTATATGTTGTGTTGCAGTGTCGATGAGGGTGGCAGCAGACCTGTCCATGGTTTGACAACATCTCCTGTGGAACCTTTGTGCATCCATCAGAAACTTCTTCTGGTTTTGGATGAATTGCATGTTGTGTGATATTTTTTGTATTCAACTGTCATCATCATGTGATGGTGTAGATTCCTCTGATGTTGATGCATAGCCTGCTGGAGGTTTATCTGCTGTTGTTGGAGCTATGTCTGCTGGTACTAGAGCTGTGCCTGCTGCTGCTAGAACTGTACCTGCTGCTGGAGTGGTTCCTGCTGGTGGAGAGGTTTCTGCTGGTGGAGAGGTTTCTGTTGCTCGAGCAATGTCTGCTGCTGGAGATGTTTCTGCTGCTGGAGATGTTTCTGCTGCTGCTCGGGATATGTCTTCTGCTTCTGGGGTTTTGTCCTCTGCAGCTAAAGAGGTGGCGGCTGCATGCCTCACAACTGGACCCACTCTGCTCCACCACTCTCTGTCTCTCCATTGCATGCGTGGATGTACTGTATCTTGATGGTGGCCACTGGTGTCTCCCACATGGCTACACTGTGGCTGCTTGTATGAAGTCTTATTTGGGCTATCATAGCTCTGTAGCTGTTGGGGATGGCAACTTCCAATAAAAGTACACAGACATTTGGATAGTGGTGTATCATGGGAGTTATATCTCCCAACAGCTGGAGAGACACTGCTGTTGAACCATGGCCTCGATGTGCCATAACACCTGCTGCTGACATGGATTGCTAAGAGTTATAACATTGAGTAATGCATATTAACTGCTAGCACATGCCATGGACACTCAGAGAACATGTAACAGCCCTATGCTTAGTACCTCCAGGGTTATATTCCACCACCTGTTGAACAGTTAGCATCACTTGTTTTAGCTCCACATTTTGTAGTTGGGATTTGGTATAACAGCAGTTCAGTGGTGCACTATTCATAGGTGATGGCATACAGCCCCTGGTTGCTATTTGAAATATGTAAGGTGTCCTGTTCAGACAGGTTTGATGCACTATGTTTGAATTTGTACTGTTTGTATCATGAGTTATAGGATAACTGGCAGTTAACACTTCCAATTCCAGAGGGATTACCAACTCATTGCTTTGCAATGCATTGGTTACCCATCTGGCACTGAATGGATTAGACATGACAGACAACTTATGAATACATGAACATATGTCTACCCGGCAATGTTTTCTTCTATTATAAAGATTATATATATTATCAGGTGGTGCTGTTCTGAAATGTCATGTTGTGTATCCATGTCAGTCGATATGAGTTTTATTGGTGGTGAGAAAACCAATCCTGGCTCTCCAGCTGCTGGGGACTGCAACTCCAATGATCCCCAAACATAAAAGGGCTATTTGAGTATAACGGGAGTTGTGGTCACCAGGCTCTGAAGTGCTAAGGTTGTGTGTGCTTGTGTTTGATGTAGCATGGTCTTGGGTGTGGAGTGGGCAGTAAAGTTCCTGGTGTGTGTATTTGTGATATTGTGCAGGGTGTGACAAGCATGCCACTCACCTGTGGCTTGTAGGATGCTGTCATCTCCAGTCACCTGTCTGCCACCACCACTGAGGACAGGCTCTGTCTCAGCATCTCCTGCCATCCATTGAATGTGATGTGTGCAGTGGTCCCTCCAACAGTACCCCTTGCATGCAGTGTCACTTTGTCCATCTTGGCCTTGTCTTTGCATTTGCAGTCACCCCAGCATTTCTTGATGGAGTCAATGGTCCATCTGTGGCTGGACACTCTTAACTGCCTCTTCAACTTGTCACCAAGCTTGCTTCTTCCTTGCAACAAAAGAAAAAACTAGAACGTGTAAAAGAAAAACAATATATATATATATATATATATATATATATATATATATATATATATATATATATATCTATGTTAGCAGCTAAAGGATATACTATAGCACTCCCACCTAAGTGATATATAGAAAATAAAACAAATAGAAAAAAATGTGTATATCCTAGCACTTTTTGAAAGAACTATACAAATAAAGTATGAAATATGAAACATTTATTGATATTAAATGCACCAATGAAAAAACAAATAAGAAGTGAAACGGATAGAAAGATACAGAAACGCAACACCAATGTTGCAGTTTCAAGCCCAGGAACCACTAGAGTCTACCTTCTCCCTTTTCCAACAATGTGTGTTTGTGAGTGTGTGTGAGTGTCCCTCCTAGCACCGAACATATACTATGTTAGATATCTATGTTTTTGCTTAACTTTGTTGGAAACAGGGAATTTTACTCTTTCCAACCAGGATAATCTTGGCATGACAGAAATTGGGGATCTGTAAAATAGAGCCCAACCCCCAGTGCCTAGCAAACAAAATACATAAATATGTATAAAATGAACAATACATCTTCTATCCTATATAATAATTCGCTAAATCATGTGTAACGCCGCGACATGCGCAGTAGACACTGCTACGCGTGCTGCAGTCATGCTCAGTAGAGACTTCCCGCGCAGCGGCTGATACAGAGCTGGGCGCTCTGAAGGAGCGTCCAGCTCTGTATCAGCCACGGCGCGTGCAGTCTCTACTGCGCGTGACTTCCCCGCGACCGGGTAGCAGTGGCACTGTGGCCCGTGTAACGGGCTGTTCAACTAGTATATATATAAAAGAACAAGCCTCATTGCATAATGTATGGTTCCTCTCACACAGAACATAATTTATGTCTCTTCAGAAAACACACACACATAGCACAGAATGCCTCATTACATAATTTATGTCTCATTAGGAGACACAACTTCCATTGGGTGATTCAATGGGGATGTTACTGCTCCCATTGGGTGATTCAATGGTGGCATGTTTATCATACAGGGAGATGGCCCACCCCCTCCAGCCCGCCCACCACTATCCAACTGACAAAAAAAAAAAAATAGTTGCCATTCGCTCCTGAAGTAGGGGATATCAATAACTTCTCCCAGTCCACACACACTCTCACTCAGGATCATGATCCCACAAACATACTGTTTCACCTCCCACAGAAAATTGTAACCCTCCATACCCTCTGATTTAGTACGAGGGTATAATGGTTCCATAAAATAAAATACTACAAAATTAATAGTAACTCTTTTATTTAACTCTTTTCATCTCTTCAGTCACCTCTCTAACTGTCTGTTTTCAGCTGTGACGCCTCCACTTCCTACTTCCTGATTCCCACCCTTTCTCCTTAAAGGGAGAGAGATGCTTTGCTGTATGTTACAGAGGGCAATCCTCAAACATCACTTTCTATTTGTTCCCTCAGCATATTGCTACGTTGCCTCAACTGAAGAGCCACCGTGTGTTATATTGCTATGTCACCTCAGCTTAAGTAAGGAGAAGTTACTGCTCCCATTAGGTGATTCAGTGTGGGAGTGATTTAAATCATGCAGGGAGTTGGCCTGCCCCCACTATCCAGCCCGCCCACCACTATCCAAGTGACTGAAAAAACAAAATGGCTGCCACTTGCTCCTACACCACAGACACAAACACATCAGACCCAAACATACACACTATCTCACACTCTCACTCACACTCAATCATACAAACTCCATCACACACACTCTCTTACTCACACTCTCTCACTCAATCACACACTCACACTCTCTCACACACACTCACAATCACTCACTTTGTCTCACACTCACTCACACACTCAATCACACTCTCACTCACACTGTCTTACACTCTCTCACTCACACTCAATCGCACACACTCACTCACACTCTCTCTTCACATCACACACACTCACATTCACTCACACTCTTACACTCTCTCACACACACACACACACACACACACACACTCAATCTCACTCTCTCACACTCACACTCTCACACACTCTCACTCTCTCTCACACTCACTCTCACACACTCACACACACTCTCTTACACGTCTGTATCACACTCTATGTGTCTGCATGTAGTGCATTGCATGTATGTGTGTATGACTGTGTTGCTCTTTATGCATCTCAGTGCATGCATGTGCATTTGAGTGTGTGTCTCTGTGTGCGTGTGTCTTGCATCCGTGTGTGAGCATTAATTCCCTATATAGCCTGACGGGCAGCGCCGTCCCACATTGCTAGTTTATATATATGATTATACCAGGTTATCACATGGATTAACCTACCTCATGCCATATATTACTAGAAAAGGGGAGAGTATTTTCTTTCCAACAATGATACCTCTGAGTTGACAGGAACTGATGGAAGGCTGAGTCCCTTTTCAGCACATATTCAGATTTTGTTTTTCTTAAATAATGTCAGGTGATTGCATGATTACCTGGTATTAACCAGCGTATGTCTCCCTTTGTTGTAAAGGGGCAATTCTCTCCTTTTAACAAGGGTACCACAAGTTTCTAAGAAGCCGTGGGCTCAAGACATGAACTCTGTTAGAACTCCCCATGCCTCCATTCACAGACCTGTATTTTCATGATGCTCTGGAGAAGAAAGCCCTTTTCTGACATCATTGTGCATATGTGAGATGACATCAGTAGGCACAACTGGATCCATCAGTGGAGGAGATCACCCTCCTGAGGACCCGGCAAGTACATCTATGTGCTGACCAGACACCTCTTACTGAAAAGGACATCATGCTCAACATCATTAGCAGTCTTGGAGGGTATGCTAAGGCTGTTGCTCATAACACTGTAGCAGCACAAGGTTATTATAGATTAAACCGTCTTTTACGAGAATCTACAGCCCATTTTCAAGAAGCTAAATGCTAGAGCCAACCATCTACACCATATCAGACAAATGAAACTTCCCAATTATTTACACTGTGCTTTTTAACCCCTTGAATGCTAGGGAGGTCTCCAAGGCATTGTGAGGCAATGCCTTGGAGACCTTTCTAGTATCTGAGGGGTTAAAGGCTTCATTTAAAGGGATACTAATGTTTCAAAATAAAAGTAGCTCCAATTAATCTTCATAGTATTTGGGCCATGGAGAGTGTTATTTCAATACTGTCAGAGCTGTAGTTAAAGAGTAATTGAATGATAACTTATCCCCCTCCCGCCCCTTTTACTGATGTAACACTGCTCAGCTCAGAGCATCAACACTGTCCGGATGGATCATAGAGAGGGACAATCTTCAATTAGCATAAGGGAAAACCCTGAATAACTTGTCAAGGGGGGCAGGGTTTTCTTTATGCTCACAGTAACAAGATTGTCCCTTGCTGTGAGCTGTATGGTCCCAGGACCACATTCCACATCTGAGGGGAGGAGACTTACACTAGGTAAAAGAGGTGGGAGGAGGATACTTTATCATTCAGTTACTCTTGAACTACAACTCTGACAGTATTGAAATAACACTCTCCATGGCCCAAATACTATGAAGATTAATTGGAGCTGCTTTCATTTTGAAACATTACTATCCCTTTAAATCCATGGAAACTTGGATGAATTTTTATTTGCCTCCTATTGTGCAGCTGCTTTGTTCCACAGACTCCCCTTCAACTACCTGAATCCACCCCTTTGTGCTACAGAATAACCCGTCCCGATCTTTTTGTATTGTGCAGATGTGTTGCCACCTACTCTTCTATGGTTTCTGGTCCTCATTTCGTCAAGTCCAGACTCTAAAATAAAGACACGCAATTTAATTTCATTCGCTCGCTGTGCTGACTAATTGTCTGAGTCATTTGCTCTGTTAAACAGTCTGTTTCCAATTGCAGATCATAATTACCAGCAGTAAATGAGTTTTTTATAATATAGTAGAGAAATGCAATGATGTGCATAATTAAAGGAAAACTAACACCAAATAATAAACTTCCACTTATTATCATACCTGGGAACTCTCCAGATTTGCCCCGGAGACTCCAGTTCTGACAGAGCTTTACCGGGTCTCCGGGGCAGAGGCTGATTCCTCCGGATGTGGGGAGTTTCTATTGAAAGTCTGCCACATCTGCTTTTTCTCCTGTTGTGCCTCCGTCCCCAGCCTTCTGTGTGACACCTTTAACCCTCTGAGTACCAGAGTGGTACGGAATGCATTGCTTTGCAATGCATTCCGTACCACTCTAGCACTCAAAAGGTTAAATCCCCCCAACACTCGAGTTAAGCCCCGCCCATTTTTGACGTGATTAGCGTCATTTTTGTTACCCCCTGCTGAACAGAGGACTACCCTCCGGGTAGCCCTCAACTGGAAGTTCCCAGGTATGCTTATTATGGCCAGAAAAGCCTAATAACCACTATGACTTTTGCCCTTGTGGCTCTGCTCAAGAGATAACCACTTCAGTTATCCCTGGTTGTCATGTCCATGCAGGGGGACATGACACTTGCTATCAGGGCAACAGGACAAAAATTCTGCCCACTGCAATGTGCTGTGCATCACACTAGTGTATAAAGGGTTAAGTTGGCTCATCTACTCGTCCTGCTTTGGTTTAAAAAAATTGCCAGCAACTGTCATGTCTGCCACATAAACATGATCCAGGACTGATAGATATACCGGAGAGTCTCTGGATGTGGGGAGTTTCTACTGAAACTCTGCCGACTTCTGTTCTTTCCCATTCTGTGCCTTCTACTCTTCACCCAATTCTGCTCCTTTCCCAGCCTATTTTTAACATCTGTTTCATGACTATTAAGCCCCGCCCCACTTGTGGTTAAGCCCCACCCCTTTTTGATGCGGATCAAGTCATTTTTCTCCCCCCAGCGGCATAACCAGATGCCCCAGCTCACAACTACCAATGCTTGCGTGTCCCCTTGCCCTATGCATGTAACACATCTGTGTTCTGCCTATTCATGTGTAAGATTCCGTAACCCTTTGGATTTTGGAGAGTTGAGGACTTATGCATTCCTCTCCGCTTTATCACCTCTTTATCACACCTTAGTGTATCTCCCCCAATGTGTTGGACACCTCTCCAGCATACAAGACATTAAAAACCCCACTTACATAAATCGGAAAGTTTATTTGTTCAGTATGCTGCACCTTGATCCATTTTTTTCTTTCTCCATAAGGGTGATGGACATAGCTGGGAACTGTCCGGTTTTGGCTCTGCATTACCGGGTCTCCGGGGCAGAGTCTGATTCTCTGGGGTGTGGTCAGTTTCTTAAGAAACTCTGACTATTTGTGCTCCTTCCCTATCTGTTTCACCCACTCCCTGCCCACTTCCCCTCCTTCCCCAGCCTATTCACCTACATTTTTACAAGGTTTTGAAGCCCCTTCCCAGCTAGGGTTGCCACCTTTTCTTAAAAAAAATACCGGCCATGGCATTCCCTCCATAGATTTAACATTCGACAGATGCCAATTTTTTACCGGCCTGCCGGTAAAATACCAGCTGGGTGGCAACCTTATTCCCAGCCGCAATTAAGCCCCGAACCTTCTTGGCGCAAATTGCATCATTTGTCTCCTCAACGGCACCACAGGCCTCCCTCTCCAGGAAGGCCAGAAGAAACAGTTCCCAGGTATGGTGATGGAAGTAGAGCGGTTCTCTTAAACACTAGGGTGTTTAGAGAGTTTACTATGTATTGCTTCTCAATGGCTGGCATACCTTTCTAGCATTCAAGGGGTTAAAACAGTGATTCCCAGCTCCAGTCCTCCGGGAGACATTTTAAATATATCCCTAATTAAAGGGATAGTAATGTTTCAAAATGCAGCTCTGATCATTCCTTATAGTTTTTGGACCATGTAGAGCAGTATTATCATTCTCTACGATGTGAAGTTCCAGAGTAATTGAGTCATAAAGTGTCCCCCTCCCACCCCTTTTACCTATTGTAAAGCTGCACAGCAAGACCATCCAGGTGGAGCACAGGGAGGGACAATCTTCTGTTAGCATAAGGAAAAACATGCCCTCCTCCTTCAAAGGGTGCAGTGTTTTCCTTATGCTCACAGAAAGAAGATTGTCCCTCATTGCGAGCTGTCTGGTCAAGTGACCAGATTCCACATTTGAGTGGAGGTGGCTTACAATAGGTAAAAGGGGAGGGAGGGGGGCAGTTTATAATTCAATTCCTCTGGAACTACATATCGTAGAGAATGATAATACCACTCTACATGGCCGAAATGCTATAAATAATAATTGGAGCTGCATTTAATTTGAAACATTACTATCCCTTTAAGCATAGACAGTGCAATCACAATGACTGAGCCATAGACTAGTCACCAATAAGCAGGGATACTTTGAAAAACTAACCTGCTGGTGTGTCCCAAGGACTAACATTGAGAAACACTGGGGAAAATAACTATACTTGTTTTCCCATGTTTTGGTCTCTTCACATAATTTTGAACTTACACTTTGCTTCACAGAATGTTGTATGTTTACAAAATGCTAAGCACTTCCATCTGCTCAAAATACAGGCTTATAATAGGCTTCATGCCAAGCCAAAGTTTCACACATGGAACAGACTATTGTCTCTAGCAGGGAGATGGAGTTACAGAGGGTTCCCAACTGTAGGCCTTATGCAGTGGCGTAACAATAGGGGAGTTGCACCTGCAACCGGGCCTGTCACTCCAGTGGCCCAGCAGCCATCTGCGACCCCACCCCCACCCCACCCGGCACCTGCAACAAGCTGAGGTCTGCACTTTCTTCGGCACAGACCTTTAGCAACTGAGCTCCCTCTTCGGCACTCTAGTAATGCAGAATGCTGGGAGATGACATCATCTTTCAGTGCTCTGCATTGCTGAAGAGAGGACTGCGTGGGAGCTCCAGCTGTATAAAGGTCTGTGCAGAAGGAGGCACAGACCTCTCCTCCCACGCCACTGGACCACCAGGAAGGTAGGAGGTGGACACTGGGAGGTCAAAAGGGGCAATGTGGAGGTGGAGATTGGGGGCAATGTGGAGGCAATGTGGAAACTGCAGGCAATGTGGAGATGGCCAGTGGAGGTGGCCAATGGGGGGGGGCAATATGAAGATGGCCAATGGGGGGGCACATGGCAATTTTTCACCAGTGCCAGGGGCTTCTAGTTACACCTCTGGCCTTATCTACAAAAGTGGAGCAATTATTGGGCAAAACAACTGCACCAGAGGGGAAGAAAAAAAAAATCAACAAACTGGAGTTAAAAAATCCCTTGAATGTTAGTGTGGTCTCCAATACACTTTAGAGCTTCCTAGCAGTCGTGGGATTAAAAACCCTATTTAAATTAATGGGACATTTCATTTGTCCCTTATGGTGCAATTATTTTTCTCCAGAATTGCTACTCTTTTCTACTGTGCATGAAACCCTCTAAAACATTAAGTTTCTCCTTGATTGTGGGAAAAGGGGGGCTTCCAGTAGATGGTCCTGGCAGCTTCCAACACTACCTTTTGTTAAAGGAGCCTTAAACTTTGTATACGAAAAAAATATATTGTAGGTAATTTCCTACTGAGTAAAATAAGGGTACTTCCAACTGCTGAGAGATGCATATTTCCAGAGTTAAAGGGATAGTAATACTTCATTTTAACTTTATTTTATTTTGTATGCATTAAAAAAACATGAAGAATGATATAAGTCTTATCTATCAAACCTTTAAGGTTTAAGAGATATTCACAAACAAAGTATGGCCCCCCTGTTCAACCAGATCAGAAGGGAGGTGCCCAGGTAGACTGCAGAGAGGGACAATCTTCAATTAAGATAAGGGATAAAGCTGAAAAACTTGTCAAGGGGGGAAGGGTTTTCATTGTTTTCATACAAAGAAAATTGTCCGCTGCTGTTATCTGTCAGTCTTACAACCAGATTCACATCTGAGAAGAGATGGCTTACACTAGGAAGAAGGGGCGGGAGGGGGAAACTTTGCTTGTGAATATCTCTTAAACCATAAAGGTTTGAGAGATAAGACTTATATCATTATTCATGTTTTTTTAATGCCTACAAAATAAAATAAAGTTAAAACAAATTATTACTATCCCTTTAAACCCAGTGGGGTTTTTTTGTATCATTAGCAGCGCCCTCTAGTGGCCAAATTCCAACTAGTAATTCTGTTACATTCTTGTGACAGAACGCTGTCACTTGTGAACCAGGGGCTCTTTTGGTCTGGGGGGGGCCCGGACTTGGAGCGGCCATTTGACCATACAGAAGCATGGGCCGAACCACAAAATGGAGAAGGGCGTCAGCCGGGCTCCAAGGTGGCACCAGGCTTGAGACTCTATTACGTATTGGGGGTGGGGCAGTGGCTACCTGGGGCAGCATCTGGAGACTGGGAGTCAAATGTCTATTGCCTCACCCATTGTGTGCTGTGTTATTTTTATATGCAAAGTAGATGTCCTGGGATTATGTGTTTTCATTTGTTGCTTTGTGAAACTGATTGTATTATGTCAGTCACTAATGTAAATTTAATTACCTTAGCAGGCCTGATAGAAGGACTGTGTGTTTGTATTCTAATGTGTGTTACCGTAATTAAGTCCCAGTAAGATTGGGGGTTTTGTGAATCTCATCTGCTATTGGTTAACTGTGTTCACAGACATACATACATATATATATATATATATATATATATATATATATATATATATATATATATATATATATAAACCCTGAGTGTCCAAATAAAGGAGTTCCTGTTTTTATCTCAAGCATCATGTGTCGTCTGATGTTCTTGGGAAAAAGGTGTTAGCGGACCGAATCTTCGAGATCAGGCTGACATCGGTGGTTTGGTCGCTGGGAAGAAGCTGTTCGGACGGGTGTGCCAGGTTGGGGAACAGGGGCCCATCACAGTTCTATTTGAGAGGAAAGTCAGTGACACAGTCCTCCACACAAAGTGATAGAAACTGCCGAGTCACTTCCTCTCAGAACGATCAGGAATTAAACTCACAGTAAATTCACTTCCTGATTATTTGAACTTTTATAACTTTTCACTAAAACAACTGACAGCAGTGGGAGCGCCCCTTGTTTTACATAAAACTGTTTACTGCTCCTTTAACTCAGCCCTGATAGCAGACATCCCCAGCATCCAAGGGGTTAATCCTTCTTCCCCTACTGATTTTTATGTTTCCATTAGTTGTATGATCCCAGTTTGTACTAAAGATGTGCTGTAGACCAGCCGTTAATAACTCCCGTCCTCTACGAATAATAAGGAATTCATTTTTTATGGGAAGTTCTGCCTGAGAACTGTCTTGCATCAGTCAAAACAGCAGAAATTTTTAGAACTGGGCCGGTTATGGTGAATTGAGGATTTAAATTGTTAACTGCTGCTGCAGACAATTAAACAGGGATTCATTAGAACTGTAAATGTTGCTGAACTGCTAGGCACATTAAAATGCAGCTGGTCTACTACATACAATGGGGGAGATGTATAAAAGTGGTGCACACATATATCTGTCACTATTCTCATATAGAAATGTGCTGCACTTGGGTATAAAGGAGTTTGTACTTTAGGGAAAAAAAAAAAGCAAAACAATTTTCCAATATAATTTGTGGGTGTGGCTAAAGAAAGAATTTTGTCTCAGACAATGAATAAAAATTGTCACATTGTTAGTTTTAAGATCACTATTTGCTCGCAGTTTATCTGCCACCATCTCCTTGGCATTATCATGTACCTTCCAACATTTCAAATCTCCAAAGAGGGACACTTTTGATTTAAGATGTGTTACAGGGGTGTGTGGCTTGTGGGCACGGCATTACCTTAAGTTGATAGGTGATTGATAGTAATTTATGTCATTGACTAAATGATTTAAGATATGACCAAAGTGTTTAATTTACACAGACTAATTTAAAAACACATATACTTAAGTTTCAATGAACATAAAGGGGAGTTACAGAAAAGTCACAATTGACACTATTTTTATTAATCTTAGTGACATTTATAAAACTGGTTCAAACATATTTATGCATGGAATCTAGTGCAAAAATCACACTGAAATTTTGCTTGCTTTTGATCATTTTTATAAATCTCCCTCAATGGCCCAAATGTATAAAAACA
This sequence comes from Rhinophrynus dorsalis, assembly GCA_037306005.1. NCBI lineage: Eukaryota > Metazoa > Chordata > Amphibia > Anura > Rhinophrynidae > Rhinophrynus > Rhinophrynus dorsalis. Next base: position 14,932,256 of record CM074728.1, read on the forward strand.
AGTCAGAATCCTGCGTCAAACCAACCAAACCACAGTTGACATATACAAATTTCCATTGATTTAGATGGGGGTTAAAAAGCCTCCTCATCATCATTTGTTGTGCAAGCTGCAGTGAGTTTTTGTAGTATGACTTTACTAACTCCACCAATATGTCCAAGCACTCCTCTTACTCCTTTCCCTTTGCCCATACCTCTAGCATGTTTGGTGCACAGAATGAGGATGTTGTTGATTTTATTGTAAAGTATACAGAACTATTATCTTGTGAAATGATGTTTCGTCCATGTGAAAATAATATATGATGTATGGCTCTATCACTAGTATCTGTCACAGCTCAGGTCAATGATTCATGCCTGTCACCTATCAATGATTTTCTTTAAAATTGTCCGTGTCTGCTAAGAAATAACACACACTCCCTGCAAAGGCAAGTGTAACTTAATTTCCCCTCTTTGCCTCTCTTCTTCTATACATAGATTTTAGCAGCAGCTTTCACTCCTAACTTGACTCCATTTCTATTTTTCACAATATAGTACAGGATGAGGACAGGCATGTTAGCTCCAAACAGCTTACAAGATAGGATGATGTGCATGGCATTGCAGCTGACCCAGTTTGTTTGTCTGACTGTATATTTTGTTTATGTCTGTCCCCAAAGTATCTGTCAATCACTTTCTCAGTTTCAGTACAGGCTCAGCCAGCTCAGGTGGAAATTTGAATGACTTTAAAGTCTTAATGTCACAGTCACCTATCAGTCAAAATGTTTTGGGTTATTTATTTTGTTAGTTGTTTTTATTTTTCTCTTCTTACCCTACCTAGAGAACAACTGGCTACCACCAGTACTCCTGTCAAACAAGTCCATCTCACATTCTTTGCCTGTCTGCCCACTAGTTAACATCAACAGTTCAGCAGCTTTCTCTCTCCCAAGCACAGGAATACATTACACAATTAATTTCAGAGCAATAAGTGATTTTTTTTGGCACTTTTCCTTGGAATTTCCATAGGAGGAGTGAAGTACTGTTTTTCACATCTTCCTCGTCTGAGGCAAAACATTTTGCCAGTCCCTATTCAGGAACACTCCATCGAGTTTCCAGCGAGTCTCTCCATACTTCCTGCAATTCTATACCAAAACTTCTAGAAGAGATACACAAAAGGCAGGCTTCCATCTGTTATTGGATAACAACCCATATAATCTGGAGCAAACCAATTACATCACAGGGTACAAATAAAATTCCCTAAATTTCCTTTAACCCCTTGAATTCTAGGGAGGGCTCCAATGATTTGCTTCAATATGCATCTGAGACATCAAGCATCCAAGAAGTTTAATACCCTATTTTCAACAGTGGATATATGGGGATTTCTTGTCAAATATGGTGTAGTTGTTTTTGCCCCAGAATTATTCAATTTTTGCTTTTGCAGTAGGCCCATAATGCGGCAGTGGCCAGTATATGGAAGAAAACTAGATCCTTAAAGGGATAGTAATACTTCGTTTTAACTTTATTTTATTTTGTAGGCATTAAAAAAACATGAAGAATGATATAAGTCTGATCTCTGAAACCTTTATGGTTTAAGAGATATTCACAAAGTATCCCCTCCTGTTCAACCAGATCAGAAGGGAGATGCCCAGGTAGACTGCAGAGAGGGACAATCTTCAATTAAGATAATGGAAAAAGCTGAAAAACTTGTCAAGGGGGGAAGGGCTTTCATTGTTTTCATACAAAGAAAATTGTCCCCTTCTGTTATCTGTCCTGTCATACAACCAGATTCACATCTGAGAAGAGATGGCTTACACTAGGTAAAAGGGGCGGGGAGGGGAACTTTGCTTGTGAATATCTCATAAACCATAAAGGTCTGAGAGATAAGACTTTTATCATTCTTCATGTTTTTTCAATGCCTACAAAATAAAACAAAGTTAAAACGAAGTATTACTATCCCTTTAAATATAAGAGACACTAGCCTGTAAATGTAATTTAGCTTTAGTTTGTTGGACTTCAAAGCACCTTGAAATGTGATGTATGATCCCCATGCCAGCTAGACCTTAATCACTCACACAACCACAACTTTCCAAGCACAGCTTGAGCAAACAAAGCTATTAAAATGGCTCTTAGGAGTTAAATAGTTAATCCATTTATTACAGCTAATTATTTAACCAGCTGGTTAACAACACAGATAAACTGACATAGCAACCAATGATTCTGTGCCCTATTACATTAAGGTCCTAAACCATTCAGTGCCAGCTAATATGCTTTAAAAATGCAGTTCTACATAGGATTAGTTTGAATAACAGCTAGTATGATGCTAAATGGTTTTAACGGAAATGATTATTCATGTTTAAAAACATATTAGTTATAACTATAAATAATATTCAGTGGCTGTGCACTTTTCAGTTACTCTCTATATCATGACATTCCAAGAGAAGCATTACAGTGGGTGCTTTTGAGATTGAATCTTTTGTGGACATGGTAAGAAAAACTGAGGAGATAAAGATGGTGTATGTGTCCATTTTTTTATTAAAAAACTGGCTAAAATGTATTTTTATTTTACTCATGTATTAGAAAGTCCAGTTCTAACAACAATGCTTGAAATCCAGAAGAGTCCAATGACAGATCTCTAAACAGGTAGAATATTATTATTATTATTATTATTATTATTATTAAGGAATTAGCAATATAGATGTTTACCCGGTAAGAGCTGCACTGAGATTTACTAGCATGGCTGATGTACAAAATTCATATTTAGTAGAAAAAGGTGAAATTTACTCACAAATATTTTGTTTTCCTCTGTGTCCTTCCACGGCAATGGACTGTGGGTATAGGCTCCGCCCTCCAGCTGGTAGGACCAAACAAAAGTATAAATCAGTTGCTCCTCCTCTCATGCTCAGTTATTCATTTTAACCAAGCTGAAAAAAATATAGAGAAGTAGTTAGACATATAACCACCATTAATCCTGTATAAGTAATAATATTGACATAAATTAACTAGTTCAAATACAAAGTATAAGGTATTGAAGAACGATACAAATACCAATAAACTGATAATTTTGGGTTGGGTTGCCGTGGAAGGACACAGAGGAAAACAAAATATCGGGGAGTAAATTTCACCTTTTCCTCTGTGTCCAATCCACGGCAATGGACTGTGGAACTTACCAGAGCAGTACGCCAGAGGCCAGGGTGGGAGAGTTAGTCTGAAACAGGAATGGCTGCTTCTAGCACCTTCCTGCCAAATTTTGCATCTACAGAAAATTGGATGTCCAGCTTATAATGTTTTACAAAGGTGGACACTGAGGACCAAGTGGCAGCTTTGCAAATCTCCTCAGGAGAGGCAATGGCTTTTTATGCCCAGGATGTGGACACAGCCCTAGTTGAGTGTGCTTTTAGGCCGCTAGGAGAGGACTGATGAGCAGACTCATATGCCAGGCTAATACACGGCCTGATCCATCTGGCAATGGAGGCTTTGGAAGCCGCTGTTCATTTATATTTTCCAGTATGGTGAACAAACAAGGACTGGGTCTTTCTGAATGACTTATTTCAGCATCGAACCAAGTCCAACTTATGTAACTCCTGCTCCTTCTTGTTTGAGGGGTTAGCACAAAAGGAGGGTAGGAGGGTAGAATTATATCCTGACTCAAATGGAATGTAGAAATTACCTTGGACCAGAAAGAAGACCTTGGACGCAAGACTACTTTGTCTTGGTGAAAAACAAGGTGGGGTGAAGTGCATAGTAAAGCTCGAAGTTCCCCCATTCTGCAGCTGAGGTTACTGCTATGAACAAAATGGTTTTTAAAGTACGATGCTTAATGGAGACAGAATCTAATGGTTCAAAGTATTCATGGGAACATAGTTGTTGAAGTACTAAATTCAGATCCCATGGGGGAAGAATTTCACTATTACATGGTCCAGTAATAACCAGTCAGTCAAAAAAGGTCACAAAACCAAAATTACTTTTGTGCAAGCTGCAAATACACCTGTTTACATTTCATACATTTCTTTGCCTTCCTTTATTGACATCACCACTGATGTTAGATTAGGTATTAGAGCTCAATATGAATTGGTCTTTGGATTATAACATCATCTGACATGCAGGGGGTGGCATAACCACCTAATGAAAGTCTATTGCTTAGGCTCAAAAAGATGGTCATGAATTATAGTCACTTAGACCTCAACTATACTGTAGCCAAATCAGAAATTGGGAATTCCCCTAAAAATACTCTCAGTAGTTTTTGTCTATTACAAGTGCAAGTTCTTAAAAAAAGACATTATTGAACTGCAAAACGTACAGAGACGTGCAACAAAACTGATAAAGGGATTGGAGGATCTGAGTTATAAAGAGAGACTAGCCAAACTAGGTTTGTTTAAATTAGAAAAGAGACATCTAAGGGGTGATATGATTGCCATTTACAAATATATTCAAAGTCAATACAAAGAACTATTCAATGAATTATTTGCATTGATAGTGGAGTTAAGAACGAGAGCTCATCCATCTAGATGAAAGGTGCTTTTGAATTAAACAAAGGCATGTTTTTTTTTTACAGTAAGGGCAGTAAAATATTTTTTTCAGCCTCATAAACTATGTATGTTACATTCTAGTAGTGCGGTATCTTCAGGCAACTGGAAATGGCCATTCAAACCATTATGGCGCAACCAGTTGGGATTCCTAATGTTGCTTTGAATGCTTGTGTCAGTAAAATATGAAAGGAAATCAAATGGGTGGCAACATATGATGAAGAAAGTTATGAATGTCTTATAAGTTACACTGACACATTCTATGCTCATCTAATTGTAGTCAGTGTCACCAGTCACCAATTCTGTGTAACTAATAAGAAAGTCATAATTTTCTTTATCATAAGTTGCCATCCATTTGTCTTCCTTGCATATTTTACTGAAACTAGCATTCAGTGTTACTGTGCACAGCTTATTAATGATTCACCTCAGTTGTTTAGACATTTCCATAACAACTGCTGTATTTTCAGGTTCAGGCTACTCTGAGACTTGATCTCTGACCTTTTTGGAGTTTTTTTTTTTTTGCTCTCTTGATGATCATACCAGCATTTTAACGTTATTGTTTTAGATTTCAGAAGGCTTATTCCAACTTCTCATGTGAGGAGCAATATAATAACATTGATGTTGCGTTCAGGAAACATCTCCAATGCTGGTAAAAAAAGATGGTTCTAATGTAATTTAGGCCATACTTTGTATGAGCTTCATTTTCCACTAAGCATACATTTTGGTTATCATACCTGAGTATGCCTCTCTTTTTCCCTAATCTAGATATCATATTAGAAAAAGATCAAGGAACTTCTGCCAGTAACTATTACTATTCCCTGAGATTTGGACTCCCAAATACAAGTAAACACCAGAGGGGAGATTCGCTAAGGCGTGATAAAGAGGTGATAAAACAGAGATAACTTCTCCAGTGATATCACTTTTCCAATTTCTATGTTATTCTATGGAGCCAATTCACTAAGATCATTAGAACTATGGAGATCTTAGTGCATAGGCTCCATAGAATAACATAGGAACTGGAGAAGTGATAACACTGGAGTAGGCATCTCCACTTTATCACCTCTTTATCACACTTTAGTGCATAACCCCCAGTTCCTTGTGGCAATTTTTAAAATGGATTAAAATTAACTGGCACTACCTACACTTATAAATCATATTCCCCTGACCAGTTACTGATCATTTAAATATATTTACATATGTTTTGTGATTTCTTTGGACCTTTTACAAAACTTTATATGAAGAAATTGTGAGGCAATAGATTACATTTAACCCTTATGGGATGTACTACACATTGAGAATCAAAAGTATAGGCTTTAGAGCTACACAGTGTATAAGTAGTTTCTGTCTCAGAGAAGCAATACTACCATCATAACTTAGAAAAATGTTCTAAATGACACTAGAGATGAACAATACAGATGGCAGAGAGCTGCTATGTGAGAAACCAAAAAGTACCAGTGATGGAGAAAGGAAGTCATTAGCAGTACAGCACAATGCTGATCTCAACAAACATGATAAGATGTACCAGCTCCGTGTTTACTCAGCTCTCAGCTACCCCCGCACTGTTTAGCAAAGGGATGCATCCAAAGAGAGAGATTAGAAATAAAATATCATAAATCTGGCTAGTCTGACACTACGCAGTGGCAAATAAATCAATAGAGAGCAGTCAGCGACGTAACCGATGAGCTCACATTGCACTCAGATTAAGATAAGGACATTGATCTGTGGTATCATTTAGTGGTGACCTGGCTGCAAAATTGATTTGAGAATATGTCATTTTAATGTAAAAGAAAAAAAAAACAATCAGATTTTTTTACAGAAGAAAATCAGATTGATTAGCAATATAATTACATTGTATGGGCTAGAGTATTTTGCAAGTTAACAACCGTTTTAGCAAACATTTTCCTGTTGAAGTCTACGGGGAAAACTGGAGACAGAAGCAGTGATAAAATTAACACCTGTAGTAGAATCCAGCCCTTTATGTTATGTTTCTTACAAATTCTAGGGCTGATGGTCTTTTCTCAATAGCGCCACAAAAAATTAAGTAAACTTTTTTAATTAAAAAATATGTTTTAGAGCTTTTCCTGTTAATTGAGATGATGCCGTACTTTGAGATTTTTCATTCAAAATGTATCATTAGGAGAAGGTCCACAACTGCCTCCTTGAACCAAAAGAGTGGAATAACCATAGGCAGCTGGGGGGGGAGGCACCCCCCTCCCACTTCCCCCTCCATTTAAACATAGGGGTTAGCTTGGGGTCATATTATGTCTTTGCCCCCCCCCCCAGACAAATTTCTGAGGATGCCCCAGGGAACAACATGGATACCTTCTTCTACAACTCTATATTCTGTTGGTGACCTTACGATCTGGGAAACTGTACTTTTGTGTCAAGAAATCTTAGGTTACATAGGGGCATATTCAGGAAATTAAAGTTGAACCATTCAGGAGAAACCAATTGCACCGTTGGAGGGGCATTTTCCCCATTGATTTAAATAGAACTTACAGACCCATTTTATCAGTGGGAATCTGGGGATTTTTTTTCCCATATGATACAGATGGTGTGCTCCAAAATTCCTCATACTTACTTTTGTACATGAAGCCCATCATTTTCTAACTGATTTTTCTCTTTAAGTTAATGATGCTGTTGATTTATGGGGTTGATTTTGCAGCTGTATTCATTAAATTGCAAGTTTTGAATATCATATTTATTAAGTTGTGAACGAGAAATTCTACGTGTGAGTCTAGTGAAGAAAAAGGAGTATGAGACTCGATATGAATAGACATGCTAAAATTTACTGCTCTTGCATAATGTTCCCATTCACACCATTGCTAAATTTAAACATTTCAGTGACTATAAAGTATGTTACGGGTTAGCCGAAACATTAACCCTTAACAACCAGCGGTCCGGGGAAGTAATCTTCCCTTAAGGACCGCTCTGATCGCTGTCGACGTGCCGGCACACGTGACTGATTATGTGTGCCTGGAATGCCGAACAGGGGTCTTAAAGAGATTGCTCCTACCTTGGAGTGGTCAAATTCAGAACCCATTTTTGCTTACAGCTATCTCGCAGGAGCACTTTAAGTAAAACGTTAGTGACCTGCCAGGACCATCACCGGTCCTTCAGGAAAAAAAAATGGTGAAGGTCCTTACACATCACCAGTCATTAAAGAGATAGTAACCCCCCCCCCGAACAACGTGACGCCAAAAGACAGCAATCGTACAAACATACTGAACTCCCTTAGTCCCATCTCTCAAACCTTTATGGTTTGAGAGATGTATGGCAAGACAGACCTCCGGTCCCTCCCCCTTCTGCCTTACGAGCTGTAAAGCTGTCAGAGGCAGAATCAGGTCAGCCGACTTTTGGCGGTTCTGCAGGAGCGCTGTCATCTAGATATCTCGGTATAATTACTTCATTGGTATGGTCTACAACATGTGCTTGCAAGCCAGGCACACATTTTAGAACATACCCATGAAGTAATAATACGGAGATAACTAGATGACAGTGCTCCTGCAGAGCCCCCATCTGGTGCTGGAAGCAGGATCTCATGATGTCCGCTATACAGCGGACATATGAGAAGGGGGAGGGAGCGGAGGTCTGTCTTGCCTTACATCTCTCAAACCATAAAGGTTTGAGAGATGGGACTAAGGGAGTTCAGTATGTTTGTACAATTGCTGTCTTTTGGCATCACGTTGTTCGGGGGGGTTACTATCCCTTTAAGGGGGTAAAAAAAAGTGTAACTTGGTAGGCTAACACAATCCCCTTGAGTAAACGAGGACCTGTTTCTAAGTATATATATACTAAGCTATACAAGGACTGACTTATTTGATAGCAGGAAAGCTTATATAATTCTCATTTCTCTGGGTTATGAGGCAAAGGTTGGACTTGATAGACTTGTGTCTTTTTTCAACCCAATTTATTGAACTTGATGGACTTGTGTCTTTTTTTCAACCCAATTTACTATGTTATTATGTAAAACTTCAGTAAATAAAAGGTTTACAATGCCTATGTGTTTTCGGTTGACTATTTGGTGGGGGATTACAAAAATCAATTCTACTGTAAAATAGGAGCAGGGACAGACCATACCTCCCAACATTTCAAATTGCCAAAGAGGGACACCTTTGTTTTAGGGAGTGTTGCTGGGGGTGTGGCCAGTGGGTGGGGCATTACCAATAATTTTTAGACTATTTCATGACCTATTGACATCTCCTTGTGTAACCTAATAAATGACTTATAACAAGACCATAGTATTTTATTTACACAAACTAATTTATAAACACATATACTGGCATTTAAACAAACATTAATGTGAGTTTTATTGCTGTGGAGCAATGTGATACACTTATATACACACCGCACAGTCTGATGTCCTAAAAAGAGGGACATCAGGGTGGGAAAGAGGGACAGAGGGATTTTTGTCTAAAAGAGGGACTGTCCCTCCTAAAGAGGGACACTTGGGAGGTATGGACAGACTCATATGATGCACACTCCTAAGGCATATGTACCAGGCTATTGGACACCAAAAAATGTCCTCCTTATGTAAATTCTGCGAAAGAGCAGTTAATGTGTGTGTGTGTGTGGGGGGGGAGTTGCCATTCCCCTGCTACTTGTTATGGCCATGTACCAACTAAGAGTATAGGATATTGCATGGAAATTTTACAGTCTCCTGGGATAGTGTTTGCTGGCATTAACGGAGCAGTAAACTTTTGGTGAAAACCTATATGTTATAGAGCTTTTCCTGTTGAATAAAACAAGGGCATTATCACTGTTGTCAGTTGTTTTATGTGAAAATAACAGTTCAAATAATCAGGAAGGGAATTTTCTGTGTGTTTACTTCCTGAAAGTTCGAACTGACAGCATGACTCAGCAGTTTCTATCACATTTCATGGAGAACAGTTTGTCATTGACTTTCCTCTCAAATAAAATGTAAACGAGTAACTAACTGGAATTTGACCACTAGAGGGCACTGCTAATGTAAAAAAAAAAAAAAAAAAACCACATTGGTTAAAACTATAATAACTCTGGGAATATGCATCACTCAGCAGTGGGAGTACCCTTATTTTACCCAACAGGAAAAGCTCTACAATATCTAGTTTTCAAAAACATTTTTACTACTCCGTTAAGGTCTTAACGCTGTCAAAGCTATGTGCACCAATACAAATTAAATAGTTTGTTCTTAAGCAGAGATGCAGGTACATAATTGTTAACCGTTTGAGGACCTGAGAGGTGCTCTAAGCACTGTGAACATAACTGGGAACTCTCCGGATTTGCCCCGGAGACTCCGGTTCTGACAGAGATTTACCGGGTCTCCGGGCCAGAGGCTGAGTCCTCCGGATGTGTGGAGTTTCTATTGAAACTCTACCCACTTACACTCTTTCTCCCGCTGTTCCTCCGTCCCCAGCCTTCTGTGTGACATTTTTAACCCTTTGAGTGCCAGAGTGGTACGGAATGTATTGCTTTGCAATGCATCCGTACCACTCTGAAACTCAAAGGGTTAAGCACCACCCCCGCTCGCGTCAAGCCCCGCCCCTTTTGACGCGATTAGCGTCATTTTTGTCACCCCCTGCTGAACAGAGGACTCCCCTCCGGGTAGCCCTCAGCTGGAAGTTCCCAGGTATGACTGTGAAGCAATGAGTTGCACACCCTTCTGGTCTAAAATGGGTTAAGGTAATGTACAAAAGCAGAAAATGAGTATCGCCGGCAGATTTGAACATTATTCCTTTGTCAAGCTCTGGATGTTTAGAGTCACCATAGAAACACAAATGAATCAGAGTTTTTACGGACTTGAGTTGTCCAGTGCATCTCCTCTATTGTGCATATATGTTTTACTATTTGTATTTAATTAGACAACCTTTTTTTCATGCCTGTTTTCATCCAGGTGAAGATAACCCAGTTAACACATTTTTTTCCTAGTTTCTATGTACATTGCTATTGCTTTGATTCGTAGCTATGAATTGCTTTCTTTTTCTTATTAATTAGTTGTCATTTCTGATCCAAAGTAGAAAGCAGCTGATATATTGTTATCTGTATTCATTATATGAAATAAAAGTCCTTTGATGCAGCAGGACAGTCACTGAGCCTTAGGCAAAGTGGAAAAGTTGCACCACAAATAAAGCAAATAAAAATATCCCTATGAGTTAAATGAGTATTTAACTCTATGAATGCTAGAGGGGCCTGTAAAGCATTGCTCAGCAATGATTTGGAGTTCCCTTTTGCATTCAAGGATGATAAAACTAAATTTACGTCAACTGGGATTTTAGGAATGTTTATTTGTTTACTTTGGAAATGTTGCAGTCTAGTTAGCGACTGTAACAGGATCCTAAGTCCTCAGATTGACTTAGCCTGCTATGCCGGGTCTCTCTCTTGCAGGGGCCGCCAGGGAAGGGTGATGTCTCCGGTGCTCCGCTCCAGCTATCCCAGGATGGGGGTCAAAAGAAGACCCTTGATACCACCCCAAACAAACGACACAGCACGCCAGTCAGGTTCCAAAACTGAACACACTTTATTTTGGCTGAATTCAGCTCTTTTAAGCAGAGTTAATTGCATCAAGTCAAACAGTTAACAAAAGGGCACAAAACATTCTATAATTAAATTAACATGATTAAATTTAGCAACAATGGGCACACAATGTCACAAAGGGCTAAACTTCATGGATAAGGGGCAGGGGTAAACATGAGAACAATGGAAGCCCAGACTCTGTGGAGCCTCTGCACTTTGGCTGCTTCTTACAGCCAGCCAATGAGCTAGCGAGCTACCAGTTCAATTGGCCAATCCGGTGGCCGCCGACATTCCTCCATGTTATGGCAATGGAGTCCCTTTAACTCCCCCTCAGCCAATCAGAACAGGGCCTACTTTTCCTCATTCTATTTCAATGGTAGCCCTTTAACTCCCCATTAGCCAATCAGAACTGGTAGGCGGGCAACCAATCGACCAATCCGAGGGGCGCCTACTTTCCCATGCAAAGTCAATGAAGGCCCTTTAACTCGGACTGGCCAATCAGGAAGCCGCCTACTTTCCCATGTAAAGTATATGGGGTTTTTCTGTACAGGTTGCCCCGCATAGCAGCCAGCCTACGGCTCCGTTCTACCCGTGAATTCAGTCTTTTTGGTGGAACAAGTGAACTTCCATAGTAACGGCCTAGGGTCCGTTACAGCGACAATCAAAACGATGAGGTTAGAATGTCACCTACACCATGCGGATGAGATCAGGATATCACTGGAAAAGGGAGATATTCTCATGTCACTGTTTTGATGGTTGCATTCCGCTCCCCACAAATGACATGTGTGCTAATATTGCATCCCCACACAGGGATAAATAAGGGTTAAAATAAGCCGTGGACAAACCTATTTTAGTGACCATAGAAGCAGCACCATATCCGTGAGAGACACTGACAGACATCTCCCACACCCCTGGGAAACCTCCACATCTGACCATCCCCCCTTGGCTCTGCCTCACCGGCCTGTTTTGGGTTGTGTTATTGAGAAGAAGGGGGACTGGCAGCTTAGTTGGTCACGAAAATAGGTTGGTCCACAGCTTATTTAGCCCCTTATTTATTCCTGTGTGTAATATTAACCCACATGCCATTTGTGGGGTGCAGAGTGCGACCATTAAAATGGCGACATGAGAATATCGGCCATCTTCATGAGAATATGCAAGTGATATTCTGATCTCTTCCGCATGGGGCAGGCAACATTGTGATCTTGGCATTTTGATGGTCACTAACTAGACAGTGACATTTCCAAAGCTGGTTTGCTGTAGAATTGTTTTGCTTTGTCTATACATACATATTATATATATATAAGTGAAGCTGCGCACACACGAATTTAGTAAGTTCAAAATAAACCAATCTTTATTGGTGTGCTAAAGTGCAATGTTTCTGTATGCTATTGGGACCTTATTCAAGTAGATATCTGCTTGAAAAAGGTCCCAATAGCAGACCGAAACGTTACACTTTAACACACCAATAAAGATTGGTTTATTTTGAACTTACTAAATCCGTGAGTGCGCAGCTTCACTTATGTATGTTTTATCTCTGCTGCACCCAGTACGTTAGTATCAGTAAGAGTGAGTGCATATCTATACTTTGTTTATATATATATATATTAGTATGGAAGCCCGTATACATGGGCTAAAGTGCACCCAGCTGCCCCGGCTGCTGCCCTGTAGGTGGTAGCAGAGACATGACGTGAGCCGTCCAGAGCGGGGCAGCGCATTCGGTGAGTCTCTACTGTGCAAGACTGCAGTCATGCACAGTAGAGTCTCGCTGAATGTGCTGATCCTTAGCGGGGAACTCCAGATGGCTCACAGCGAAGCTTCCTGTGTGCGAAACCACACATGCACAGTAGAGACTCTCTACTGCACATGTGCGGTTATGGCTCACAGTGAGCGATGCATTCTACCGCTTTATGTTATAGGATATATATAGATAGATAGATAGATAGATAGATAGATAGATAGATACACACACACACAGAGGGAGAGAGCGTGCAATTCTAGAGCAAGTCAACTGGACCATAGGAGAGAAGTAGATGTCCGGTTGATTTATATGGGGCTGTTAACCCACTGAAAGCGAACAAGACCTCCAAATTAATGAGTTTGAGACCTCTCTAGCATTCAGGCTTTGAATACCATAGGTGTACACAATGCACTGCAAAGCAATGAGTTTAGGGTGATCACGTGTCCCAGATTGCCCAAGACAGTACTTGATTTTAAGTGTATGTCCCATGTCCTGGGCAGCCCCCTTCTAGGACAATATAAAGTCCCTGAATGAAGACTCCAGAGCACAGAGTTCTAAATCTTAGAAACAGAACTGCCCATTGCCTACTGTGAAAGAAAGTGATGCCTCTGCTGGGCTACAAGGAAATGACTTCCAGACAGAGCTCTAAGCACTAGAGAAAGATCAAACAGGAGCTGCAGTGCCATTTTGTTGTAGTGTAATGTTAGTCTAAGGCTTTGGGCGTTATGTACATTATCTTGTAGACCACCACAGGCATTACTTTCTTTCACAGCAATCAATGGGTAGTTCTCCCTCTAGTGTTTAGAACTCTGTAGTGCACCAAAGAAAGAGCAGGTTATCCACTGATGTCCAGTTATATATAGTGACCCCTTCCGCATAGCTGCCCTAGAGCCGAGGACAAGTACTCTGCTGCTCTCATCTCTGCAGTGTCTCTGAATGGCAGAATGCGTTGCGTACCCCTTTGGCACTCAAAGGGTTAAATCAACGGAAGGATTGAGAGCTTTGTTTCTTTGCTATGGTGGTGGTAGTTTTCTAAACCTTTCTTTTGCACACTTTATTGCACAATAATACTAACTGGTCTGCACAGTACACTTACTTATGGGGTGCGAGGTTCAAAAAAGTCATCAGAATGAAAAAGAGTCAGTTTGTGAGTTTATGTTAAAAAGAGGATGCTATTTTCAGAAGAAAATCTGTCACTTTTGAAAATGTGTTGTACGTAATGAAAACCGGAGGTAAGCGGAGATCGATGAATGCTGCACTTAAAAATTCTGATGTTAAAAATGTCTTTTATTTGTCTTTAAAGCGACAAATGTCCATACTCTGCTTCCCACTCCTACGTGTTAATACTACATTAACCCCTTAAGGACCACATGATGTGCTTTGACCATCACACAGTTTTTGCCTTCACCTTTTAAGGAGCAATGATGTGCCAAGAACCTCACTGCTGTCTTGCAGTTCAGGACCAGTGACAGTCCTGGCACATCATGGAATTCAGAGGTCCCCGAGCGGCATGCCAGAGAAAAAATAATAAAATGCCTTGTGGTCCTTAACTGCCGGCAAAGGAGCGGTGACCGTCATAGCACGTCACATACTTTTTACTTACAGCACTCCTGAGGGAGAACTGTAAGTAAAAATGGGGTCTGAAATTGACCACTTCAAGACTGGAATGGTCTCTCTCAGACCCCAACACGGCACATCAGTACATGTAACAGTTCACGTCTACCGGCACATCGGCAAGGATTAAAGCAGTCCTGCTGGTCCTTAAGAGGTTAAAGTGTTTTCTCCAAGATTAAACCATATTTGTTTGTCAGGAAAGGTACAGAAATCAGGCAAAAAAAAAAAAAAAAAGACAACTTGCAGACTTTTTATTTCTCAGATGGTAGATTAAACCACACTGTCACGCTACGGGTACCAGGAACCAGACTCTGAAGAGAAGGCTTCTCCAACAAGGGTGATTGGGGTGAGAAGCAAAGGTGTGTTGTTAGGGAGCGTAGTTAGGTAGCATAGGCCAACCGTAGGTGGGTGTTCTGCGGCCGAAACCGTATAAAGGTGCTAGCCGCTAAGCTAGATAGCTCCTTCGGTTGAGCAGAAAGTGACTCAAGATACCCCCACCACGGTTTATACCCCAATGACCCCAGGGAGGAATGAACTCCAAAAATAGTTACACTTACCAGGAGGGTAAGACTGGTAAACAGCTGGACACAGGAACAGCTGAGTAAGGATGGTCAGACAAGCCAGTCAGCAATGGAGAATAAGATTGGACAGGAGAACTAGGCAGGAGAATGGTCAGACAAGCCTGTCAGCAACATAGGAAACAACTAGGCAAGGAACACTGGGTCAGTAACAGGAGCAAGATCCAGTACAACTCAAAGCACTAGACGCTTTGACAGCGTGTCAGATGTAGTGTGGCTAAGTCTTATATAGTGGGGAATCCCTAAGGTGGTTTCAAAGGAAAGGATTGTGCATGCTTGCACCCAACCCGGAAGAAGCCCGATACAGATGAGCATCGGAGGAAGAGTACGCCATCGGAAGGATCTTGACACGGTGGTGACACACTCCCACTTTTAAGACTGCTTTTCTTCCTTTCAGAGAGAGTGAATTGAATGTAAAAAAATTACCGCAATCCCTCCGTGAATTGATGGACCACCGCATAAGAAATATTTAAGACTGAGACATTACTGTTATCACAACCTTAGAGGGTGATGTAGTAAGTAGAAATGAAATAAACCAGATGCACCATAGGAGACAGAAATGTCTAAAATACCATTGATTTAAATGTGGTGTTTAACACTTTAATTCTGGAAAGGTAGCAATGTTTTGGAGACCCCTCTAGTATTCATTGGGTTAAAATCCCTACTATGGTGCAGTTGGTTTACTACAGAATTGCTTTAGTTTTTCTTAGTACAATAACCTCGTTAAACATAAGGTTAACACAAGAATTAGGGGTTGAATGTACGAATCCACTGTTGCAGCGTCAATGGCATTAGCCTCCAATATCAGTGACTGCACATCTGGTTATGCACTAGACATGAGTGCATGATCCCTCTGATGCATTCTGGAGCACACACTCCACCATTTAAAAGGACTTTAATTAATGTCAGCAGGCCCATTACACCTGCCTATAGCATACTCAGGAAAAGAGGATGTTAGTCTTACCTGTTAAATCATTTTCTCTTAGTCCATATAGGTTACTGGTAACTTTGGATAGGCGATCCACCCCTTTAAGTAGGCAGGAACAATTCTAGAAGTGAAAGTAGGGGTGGAGCCTACTTTCCCTCCTTGGCTGCAGCTAGCCAATCAGCTCCAGTAAGATTTGAGACACTAACTATTGACTAGATAGTAAGAAGGGAAAGAAGACTCCTGTGGGCATTAACCCAAAGGACCCCCATGTTCTGCCACAGGAGAGCCAAGCATGGTCCCTTGACAGGGTAGGAGACCAGTAACCTATATGGACTAAGAGAAAAGGATTTAACATGTAAGAATAAAATCCTCTTTTCTATGTCATCCAATATAGGTTACTGGTAACTCTGGGATGTCCAACCATTGAGTTTCCCAGATGCGGGAAGTAAGGCAAGGACCAGGCGCAGAGCCCCCAAAGTCACCAGACAATATATGAACCATCAGAGCAGAGACAGCCCAACAATAACAAATGAAGTATCAACGGACACTGAACAGGGGTAACAACACCCCAGGAACTGTTACACAGCACACTGAACTAGAGCCAACAGGGCTCAAAAGAGAAGGAGCACAGAGGAATCAAAAAAGATCCTAGACAGGCAAGACTGTCTCCATGATCTTCCTCCCAAAACTGGCATCAGCCAGTGCCAGCACGTCAACATGGTAGTGCTTCGAAAAGGTGTGCACAGACGACCAAGTGGCAGTCTTGTACAATTGATCAGCTGAGGCCTGATTCTTGTAAGCCCAAGATGCCTCAATGGATCTTGTAGAATGAGCAGTGACCCGAAAGGGAACAGGCGTCTTTCTTAGCTCATAAGCCTTGAGAATAGTGGACTTAATCCAAGACGTAATGGTAACTTTGGATGCAGGTCCCCCTGCCCTGGGACCCTCAGGGATGATGAACAGCATGTCATACTGTCGAATGGACTCAGTGCGATGCGCATAAAGCTCGAGACAAAGCCTGCCGAGGCCAGTATGGAGCAATCAGAATGACTGGACAGCGCTCCAGTCTCAGTTTCCTTATCACCCTGTGCAACATGGGAATGGGAGGAAAGATGTAAGCCAGAGGAAATAACCCAGGAATGGACATGCCATCCACCGCTAGAGCTAAAGGATCCCTCCAGTGAGAGCAGAACATTGGAATCTTGCGGTTCTGTCTTCTCGCCATCAGGTCGATACACAGAAGACCCCACCTCTGAATAATGAGGTTGAACACCTCTGGGCGCAGTTCCCACTCTCCGCTGTCCACCAGGTGAAGAAGTCTGCCATGACGTGGTCTACACCGGGAATGGGAACTGCGGATATGGCAGGAACATGTTCTTCTGTGCAGGACAAAACAGCCTTGACCTCTAACCAAGCTGCGAGACTTCTTTTTCCACCTTGCTTGTTGATGTAAGCTACTGCTGTGGCATTGTCGGACTGGACCCCGGACCTGGCAGTCCTCCAGCTAGCGTGTCCAGTGGCGAATGGCATGAAATATAGCCCAAAGCTCCAACACATTGATTGGAAGGAAAGATTCCTCCAGAGACCACCATCCCTAAGCATTCACGTGACTCAACACAGCTCCCCAGCCTGATAGGCTGGCATTCGTCGTCACCGTGGTTCAGAAGGACACCAGAAAGGGCTTGCTCTTCAGCAGATTGGAGAGGTTGAGCCACCACAACAGACTCAGTTCCATATGAAGAGGGAGGGACACCGACATCTTCAGGAGATACGGCTGACCCCTGCACACCTGGATCACAAACCTGGTGTGAGCCATGGTGAACAGAACTGCTTCTATGGTGGAACTGAGCTTCCCCACTAGAGAGGATAACTTCCTGGCTGGAACTGGATCATGAGTCAGAACAGCAGAAACCCCGTGGGTGATCTGGTGAGCCACCTCATCTGTGAGAAGCACCATGATCTGCTGAGTGTCGATGAGAAGGCCCAGGAAGACCAGACGCTGGGATGGGACAAGATCTGACTTGTCCACAGAGGATCCACCCATGATGGGTAAGTGCATGAATGCAATCCTGAACCTGCTGATGAAGAAGTTCTGGAGAAGGGGCTTTCAGAAGCAGGTCATCCATGCATGGAGTGACTCTGATGCCAGTCTGATGGAGGATGGACACTAAGGCTCCCAGGACATGATTGAAGACTTGAGGAACTGTAGTTAGACCAGAGAGAAGAGCAGAAAACTAAAAATGCCCTTGGTCACATGCAAATCTGAGGTACTGCCGGCTCTCTGGATGAATGGCGATATGCAGATCCAGAGAAGCAAGAAATTCCCCCGGGGATATGGCAGCAATCACCGTCCTTAGGGACTCCTGGTGATAATGATTCTTGATCACAAAGGAATTGAGATCCTTCAGGTCCAAAACTGGACAACAGCCGCAGTCCTTCTTGGAAACCACAAATAGGTTTGAGTAAAAACCCAAACCCCTGTCCTGAACAGGAACTGGTTCCAGAACCTCCTTGTCCAGAAGGGCCTGGATAGCTCTGTTGAACAGACAGCGTTTCTCTATGCCTTGAGGTGTGTGTGAAGGGAAAAACCGGAAAGGGAAGAAGAGAGGTGAAAGGGATTCTGTACCCTTCCTCCACCACCTGCAAAACCCATGGATCCACCACTGTGTCCTCCCATACGCTGAGGTAGTAGCGCAGACGGCCACCCACAGCAGAGTGGGGACCTGGGTCCGGCATGCCGAAGAAGGCTTGGAAGCCTTGGGCTTGGCAGAGGCCTTAAGCTTCCATTGTTGTTTGGGCTTGGAGGAGAAACGAGGAGCTGAGGGAACTGCCTGGTTCGCAGGACGTGTCTCATTCTGGAAGGAACGAAAAAGCCGATTACGCTTCATAGGAGTCTTCTTCCTAGAGACCATAGACAGAAGGGTACTCCTTGCCCCCTGTGGCCTCACTAATCAGATCCTTAAGTTCTGGCCCAAACAGAGAAGTGCCCTGAAAGGGCAACAAGAGCAAAGCTTTCTTGGAAGCAGTGTCAGCAGACCAGATCTTGAGCCAAAGAGCTCATCTGGCAACCACCGACATGGTAGAAACCCTGGCCACCAAACGGATGGCCTCAAACAAGGCAACAGAGACGTAGTGCTGGGCCTCAGAAATGTTGGAAAGTAGCCGCAACATATCAGCAGTAGGAGCTCCCTGACAGAGAGCAAGAGTTAGCTGTTCAGTCCAAACTGCAATGGCCCTATTCACCCAGGCCGCAGCAAACGCTGGACGTAGGGAAGTACTAGTAGTGGCAAAAAGGTGAAATTTACTCACAGATATTTCATTTTCCTTTGTGTCTTTCCATGGCAATGTATTGTGTGAGATTAGCTCCACCTCCCAGCTGGTAGGACCAAATTTTAATATATAAACTTCCGTTTCCCCTCCTGGTTCAGTTAACCATTCTGGCCAAACTGAAAAACACACATGATTAGTATAAAATAGTTAACACCAAATATCAACATTCATATCTTGAACGAATATCATCTGTATCATGTCAACAGCATAGCTGGAACGATACCTTACCAGTTAAAATCCAGAAGAGGGAGGGGTACCGTTGAAGGACACAGAGGAAAACAAAATATCGGTGAGTAAATTTCACCTTTTCTTCTGTGTCCACTCCATAGAAATGTACTGTGGGACTTACCAAAGTAGTCCCCCAGAAAACAGGGAGAAGAAGAGGTTCCTCATTGTGGAAGGGCAGCTTCAAGCACCTTCCTTTCGAATTTCACATCCGCTGAAGCAAGGAGATTCAGCTTACAGTGTTTAGTGAAGGTGGATACTGAAGACCAAGTGACCACCTTGTAAATTTCCTCGGGCGCCGCCACTGCTTTAAGGGCCCAAGTAGTGGACACTGCCTACGTAGAGTGGGCTTTTAGTCAAGAAGGTGGATCCTTGATTGCAGACTCATTGGCAAGCTTTATACAATCACGAATCCATCTGGCGATGGAAGATTTTGTAGTAGGGGTACCTTTGAATTTTCCAGCAAAATGAACAAACAAAGATTCCGTTTTCTGAATTAGCTTAGTTCTATTCAAATATATTTGTAGACACAGAACTAGGTCTATTTTGTGTAGACAGGCTTATTTTTCATTAGCTGGCTGAGGGCAGAAGGAAAGCAATAAGATTTCTTGACAAACCTTACAATCTGGAGAAAAACTTGTTAATTTAGTGACCATTCCCCTTGGTCTATTGTCTGTCGACTTAGAAAGTCTGCTTGCCGGTGTAGGTTGCCAGATACATAGACCACAGGAGGGCTTGAAGATGCTCCTCTGCCCAGTGCAGAATCCTGACTGCAATTTTGTTCAGGGTGAAGCATCTTGTTCCCACTTTGTTGACAAGATACTGTACGGTGGTCACGTTGTCGGATCTTATCATCACTGGTTTGTGACGCAACTGTTGTTGTAGACTTAGTAGTGTTTTTCCAACTCATTGGCTAGATATCGATCTCTGCCAATGAGATCTCTCTCCAGCTTACTAACAGAACGCCTCCGTCATCGGAGGATGCTGGGGCAAGAGAAAGGAGCTGAGGCTGTGGGAGTGTCTTCTGCACCATACGGTGCGCAGCTGCTAACGTCATCAGGTACACAATTCAAGTATCTTTTTTGCTTCATTTAAACAGATTTGTAGGCAAAAAGAAACACCGCAATGTACAGAGGGGACACAAAGGAAGGGATACAATAATGATAATGAGGAGGTGAAAGTTCCCCTTTAAATTTTCTCTAGAGTATCAATATCCTTCTGGAGATGGGGTCTCCAGTACTGTATACAATACTCTAGGTGAGGTCTAACTAGAGATCTGTAGAGTGGCACGAACACTTCTGTTTTTTCTGCTACTAATGCCCTTAGCTATAGAACCTAGTACCGCTTTATTACATTGCCTGCCTACCTTTACGTCATTAGAAATAATTACTCCCAAAAGAAATAATACCTCCTAAAAATAACCCCCACTTAACGTATTATCGTCATGATGAACTTTTCATTTTGTCCTTGTGCCTTTGTAAAAAGGGAACTTTCACCCCCAAGACACCTTATCTTATATTGTTATTCTGCTAAAATGCTATATAGATTGGTGTTTTGTTTTTGTTAAAACTACATACTTTATTAGATTTTTGATCTAAGATTTAGACCTGAGGTATCCACTTCCGCATTATGCTACACAGGATAACTTTGGCACAGCTCTGCAGGACTTCCCAGTCCTCCAATTCTCCTCCCACCTCCTTCACCTTCCCCTTTAAAGAGATGACATCTTCAAATAATTTCTCGATGTCATGGAGGCGGACATGACATTTGTTTGGATGACCACAACCCACAAACTAAGCCCGCTGTACGATGTAATCTTAACCCTTTAAGAACGCTCATACATGCCACCTGCTGTCAGCACTTGTCATGTCCATCTACATGAATATGACTCATCGAAGATGTTATCTCTTGAACACAAGCACAAAGGCAAATATCATAGGGGCCAGTTTGGGTGAATATTGTTAAGAGGTGTTACTTCTGCTTTAAAACCCTTTGAGTACCAGAGAGGTGTCCAACGCAATGCACTGGCAAACTCTCTGGCAACCAGAGGGTTAAAGGATTAACGATGGCAGAGTGTCAGGGCTGTATGTACTACAGCAATCATACGCTCTTGTACATACCCCCAAGTGCAGTGGAGGCTGGTGGCTTATCTCAGAAAATGCCCAGTATGATTTACTGATTGTATTTAATAAAAATCTTGTCTATTTTCAACCAAATGAAGATAACCCAGCCAACACTAGCATTATTTTGTTTGATGCTTAGATTTGCAGATATGAATTATATTCTTCTGTTTTTAATTAGTTGCCATTTCCGATCCTCTCTCTTGAGCAAAGTACAAAGCAGTTTAAAGAATGTTATCTGTATTCATTATGAGAAATGAGAGTCCTTTGCTACAGAAGGACAATCAACTCATTGTTTAAGAAATTGTACAATGCAATTTACTGCCAGCTCTCTTAAAGGAAATTGGTTTAACCACTAAACAAATCATAGCTGAGTATATATAAACATAATCAATCACGTTCAGCGGGAATTTTTAATGCAAGCTGTGGGCTGAGTGCATAAATGTGCTTTTACTGCAATAATAGACAATGAAGTTGGAAGATTCCCTCTGTTCCATGGATAGCCAACCTTTTGGTTTTCAGCAGTCTGGTGCTCCCATCACATCTGTTTATTGAAATACAATTAAAGGGCATGAATCGTGTTTTAACGTGTACTACTGTGCGAGCGAACATAGTAAAAAGCCCAGATGCCACCTCAAAATGGCTCCAACAGCTGTTCGGGAGGGGGGGTCAGAAAACTAAGACTCTTTTGATCTTTTTAGGTTTAAACCAAATAGGTTAAATTGTGGTGCAAACCAATTGCACCATAGGTAGAAATAACCATTTGCAAGTATTTTCAGTGAGGTTTTTAAAGCCTAGTGTCACTCCTCCTTACCTGCGGACACATCTTCATTACCCGCTCATTAGACGTCTACTCCTTTACTATGGACTTGGAGCCCAGATCCCAGCTCGTTCTTCATGCCCATGTACCTGAGAGTCGCAGTTCCTGATCTCCATGAATCCTGATTTCCATGTACCGACCTTGGCTTCTGCTGACCATGCTATCCGGCTCCTGATTCTGATTGTCTTCTACTTCTGGCTACAACCAGGCATTCTCTTCAACTCTGAACCCACCTGACCCCTTGGTACCTCTGCTGCCTGACTGGTTCCGAACTCGACCTGCCACTGACAACTCTCCGTCTCTGACTATTAACCTCTTCCCTGCCGTCTCCTGGAACTCAACTGGTTACCTTCTAGCCTCTGCCAGCCAGAGTCTTTCCAGCTAGTTGAAGACTCGACCTGCATCTCTTCGACTTTCCCGCCTCAGGCCTACTGACTAAGTCGGTGAACTCCGATGGCTGCCTCCAGTCTTCTGACTAGTCAAGGGTGTGAATTGCCGATAGACTATGACTCCCTGCCTCCCGCCTGACCAACTTGTCAAGGGTGTTGTTGGTCTGTATCTGACGACCACCATCTCCAGGCATTCCGATTTGTCGAAGACAGCAGTTGTCAATTCTTTTTGACCTCTCCATCCAAGCTCTTGCATCTCGGATCCTACTCCTACCTGTGGAGCTTGGAAAAGGACTCCATATCCTAAGCTCTCCTACCTGTGGTTGCCCTACCAACTGTAGAACCCACACAGAGACTTGACACCTAGGATGTGAGAGAGGTCTCTGATGCATTGCAAACAAATGTGTTGGAGACCTTTCTCACATTCAAAGGGTTAAAGCCTAAATTAAATTAATGGAAATGCATATAATTTGGTTAATTTTTATTTCCACCTAAGGTGCAGTTGGTTGACTCCAGAATTGCACCTCTTAAGCTTAATTAATACAGTCCTTAGGGTCTTATACATCATGGTACAGTTTTGGAGGAAATCAGCACCTGGTAGTAAATCACAGTATCCACTGATTTAAATTGTATTGCAGTGAGTTGGAACCTTCACTATATCAATGTAAATTTGTGGAATCTTTATTTCAGCTTTATGGTGTAGTTGGTTTGCTCCAGAATGGCACCTCTTAAGCTTATTAAATATTGCAGGGGGATCCCCTATTGGAACCCCATTCAGTTCTCCCACTAGTCTTCTGGGGCTCACAGTGCATCCCAGCTGAGCATACCTGCCTATCTACCACTATCCACATGATCGTTATCCATCAGCCCTTTGCATCCTCATTAATATACACTTCATCCTCGTCTATTTTTGTACATCTCTGTTGTATATAAATATAGGCCAAATGAATGAGTAACGCAGTATGTGATCATACCTTTTTATTTGGTATCAATGATATAGATAAGCTTTCGAGAGCGATGCCCCCTTTTTCAAGTCAAAAGCATATTGATTTTAAAAGAGCAAACATTGCCATGCCAAGGAAAGCACCAATTAATAAGTAATAAATCACCTAAGTTATCATAATTGAATGTTAGTGCAATAAAAAGGTATCATTACATACAGCGATACTCATTCACTTGGCCTCTACACAACTGGACTGACAGGTCAAACCTAAAATATATATTTTATATCTAAATCTATATCTATCTATCTATAAAAAGTATTTTGGTATATTCAGCATGGGAAACTCAGGTAGGGGGAAGATTCACTAAGCAGTGATAAAGAGATGATAAAGTGGAGATGACTTCTCCAGTTTATCACTTCTCCAGTTCCTATGTTATTCTATGGAGCCTATTCACTAAGATCACCAAAGCTGAATATAGTGCATCGGAACACATTCATACACAGTACTGTACAAAAGTTTTAGGCAGGTGTGATAAAATGCTGTAAAGTAAGAATGCTTTCAAAAAAAAAAAAAAAAAATGTTATCAATTAACAAAACGATAGTGAGCGAACAGGAGAGAAATCTAAATCAAATCAATATTTGGTGTGACCACCCTTTGCCTTCAAAACGGCATCAATTCTTCTAAGTGCACTTGTACAGTTTATTAACCCCTTAAGGACCAAGGACGCACATGTACGTCATGGAGTGAATGTCCCTAAAGGACCCATGATGTACATGTACTTCATGGATTTCAGGGCTCTCCGTGCGGCTATACGCTGTTCGGGGAGCACGGGATCGAAAAAAAAAAAAAGATGGTCCGTGGTCCTTAACCTCTTAACGACAAATGACTTACCAGGTACATCCCGCAGAAACTGTCACTTAGTGACAGAGGACATACCTGGTAAGTCCCGGAAATCTGGGTCTTTGTGTGGCTGCACGCCACTCGGGGACTCCGGACTTGTTTAAAAAAAAAAAATGTACCACGGGCGTTAAGGTGACAGCCACATACGCACGCGGCTTTCACTAAGGGGTTACGTGACAGCCACGTACGTCCGGTTCTTAAGGGGTTAAGGAACTTTGCAGGTGGATTTTATATATATATATATATATATATATATATATATATATATATATATATATATATATATATATATATATATACACATACACATACATACATACACTAGCAAAATGGGCACGGCGTTGCCTGTATGGATTAAGTCCTTTGAGTGGTTGAGGGTTTGTGTTTACATGTGTTTAAATGTATGTGTGTGTGTATATATGTGTGTGTATGTGTGTTTATATGTATGTGTCTGTGTGTATATAGACATGTGTTTTTGTGTGTGTATGTTTGTTTACATGTATGTGTGTGTGTGTGTGTGTGTGGATGTGTGTGAGTGCATTGCCTTGCAATGCATTCCGTACCACTCTGGCACTCAAAGGGTTAATGAAAGAAAAGGAAAAAAAAAAAAAAATAAATCAGACATTGTTAGTGTTTTCCTGGTGAGTAATTGAAACGTAAAACGATTGCTGGGATATGCTTCATTCATTGCAACTACAGCGCTAACCATATAAAATAATTCATTAATCTACTGTTGTTTTCGGTCTGGAGAAGTTCTGTCATTGACTGCTGACCTCCATAGAAAGCAATAGCAATATTGCTACCTATGTAAAAAAGAAATCTAATAAGTGTAAGCTGTAAAGGTGTCTGAATGAAGTATCTCCAAGCAGTAGGCATACCCTTGTTTTACTCATCAGAAAAATAATACAAGTGTAATATATTTATTTTTTATTTTATAACAAAACATTATATTCTTATAAACTCATAAATGAACCAATGGCCATTTACAACCTGAAGTTCCAGAACCTTTTTGGTTAAAACAGGAATATTCTGCCCAGATCCACCATCTGTGCATTGAAAACAAATACATAAAACAATGCACTCCAACTGGTATAGAAGAAAGGTCACTGAATGTGGTATTACTGTGTATAGTCCAGAACACAATCTAAAATCTAAGATGTTTTTTCAAAAGGTTGCTGCTTGATGTTAATGCCCTTAGTAGCGGCCTCACATGCTAGTGCACAGATAAAAAGATAAAAGGAAAGTGCAAACATCCTTAGGCTGGATTCACATGCAGGAGATAAAGGTTACCTTCTGTTTTATCAAAAATAATGCTATTGAAAACTTCAGTATATGTCTTTATAACTTAGTCTGTATAGATAAAATACTTTGATCTTGTTCTAATTCATTTATTCATCTGCGCAACAAGATGTCAAACGGCTATAAAATAACCAAAAACTTCTTGGTAAAGCCCCGCCCATCAGTCAAACCCTCGGCACCATCCCCTAGAACAAAAGTGTCCCTTTTGGGTCATTTGAAGTGTATTATGGTATGCAGACTCTTGCATATTCATCACCCATTAGATCAGAAGTGGGCAAACTGTGCCTTTCTAGTGTTGAGCGAGCATGCTCGGCCGATGCTCGGATCGGCTCGAGCATCGCTCTGCTCGGCACATGGCGGTACTCGTACGAGTACCGCATGTGCTCGCCCGCCATGTTCGGGTCTCCTCCCCGCACGTTTTGCGGCTGCTGCGCAGCCAATAAACGTGCAGGGAGGCTCTGACATCGGTGTAATGCCAGCAGCCATGTTGGCTGCTGGCATTACACTGATTGGCTGGCCAGAACCCGTGGTCAGGTGCTGTATAGCACCTGACCATCGAGTTCGGCTCAGTCTGAGCCAGGGAGAGCTGAGGATAGGAAGGGAAAGGCAGTGTAGGGAGGAAAAAAACCAAAATTGTGACAAAAAAGAACCAAAAGTCCTTTTTAGGACTACTGTGTGTGGGGGCAGCAGGTTATTTTGTGTGGGGGGAAAAAAACAAAAAAAAAAAAAAAAAATATTCTGTTTAGTGTGAAAAGTTGCAGATTAGAGCACATTCTGTTTAGTGTGCACAGTTGCAGATTAGAGCACATTCTGTTTAGTGTGCAAAGTTGCAGATTAGAGCACATTCTGTTTAGTGTGCAAAGTTGCAGATTAGAGCACATTCTGTTTAGTGTGCAAAGTTGCAGATTAGAGCACATTCTGTTAAGTCTTCAAACTAAAATATCAAAGTCACGTATTCCATTCAGTGTGCGTCGCCGCAGTTTAGCAGCACATTCTGAGTACTGTGCAGAGTTGCAGAATAGGAAGAAATACTGTTAAGTCTTCAAACTAAAATATCAAAGTCACATATTCCATTCAGTGTGCTTCGCCGCAGTTTAGCAGCACATTCTGTGTACTGTGCAGAGTTGCAGAATAGGAAGAAATACTGTTAAGTCTTCAAACTAAAATATCAAAGTCACATATTCCATTCAGTGTGCTTCGCCGCAGTTTAGCAGCACATTCTGTGTACTGTGCAGAGTTGCAGAATAGGAAGAAATACTGTTAAGTCTTCAAACTAAAATATCAAAGTCACATATTCCATTCAGTGTGCTTCGCCGCAGTTTAGCAGCCTATTCTGTGTACTGTGCAGAGTTGCAGAATAGGAAGAAATACTGTTAAGTCTTCAAACTAAAATATCAAAGTCACATATTCCATTCAGTGTGCTTCGCCGCAGTTTAGCAGCCTATTCTGTGTACTGTGCAGAGTTGCAGAATAGGAAGAAATACTGTTAAGTCTTCAAACTAAAATATCAAAGTCACATATTCCATTCAGTGTGTTTCACCGCAGTTTAGCAGCCTTTTCTGTGTACTCTGCAGAGTTGCAGAATAATAAGAAATACTGTTAAGTTTTCAAACTCAAATATTAAAGTCACATATTCCATTCAGTGTGTTTCACCGCCGTTTAACAGCCTATTCTGTGTACTCTGTACAGTTGCAGAATATTAAGAAATACTGTTAAGTTTTCAAACTCAAATATTAAAGTCACATATTCCATTCAGTGTGTTTCACCGCCGTTTAACAGCCTATTCTGTGTACTCTGCAGAGTTGCAGAATAATAAGAAATACTGTTAAGTTTTCAAACTCAAATATTAAAGTCACATATTCCATTCAGTGTGTTTCACCGCCGTTTAACAGCCTATTCTGTGTACTCTGTACAGTTGCAGAATAATAAGAAATACTGTTAAGTTTTCAAACTCAAATATTAAAGTCACATATTCCATTCAGTGTGTTTCACCGCCGTTTAACAGCCTATTCTGTGTACTCTGCAGAGTTGCAGAATAATAAGAAATACTGTTAAGTTTTCAAACTCAAATATTAAAGTCACATATTCCATTCAGTGTGTTTCACCGCCGTTTAACAGCCTATTCTGTGTACTCTGTACAGTTGCAGAATAATAAGAAATACTGTTAAGTTTTCAAACTCAAATATTAAAGTCACATATTCCATTCAGTGTGTTTCACCGCCGTTTAACAGCCTATTCTGTGTACTCTGCAGAGTTGCAGAATAATAAGAAATACTGTTAAGTTTTCAAACTCAAATATTAAAGTCACATATTCCATTCAGTGTGTTTCACCACCGTTTAACAGCCTATTCTGTGTACTCTATACAGTTGCAGAATAATAAGAAATACTGTTAAGTTTTCAAACTCAAATATTAAAGTCACATATTCCATTCAGTGTGTTTCACCGCCGTTTAACAGCCTATTCTGTGTACTCTGTACAGTTGCAGAATAATAAGAAATACTGTTAAGTTTTCAAACTCAAATATTAAAGTCACATATTCCATTCAGTGTGTTTCACCGCCGTTTAACAGCCTATTCTGTGTACTCTGTACAGTTGCAGAATAATAAGAAATACTGTTAAGTTTTCAAACTCAAATATTAAAGTCGCATATTCCATTCAGTGTGTTTCACCGCCGTTTAACAGCCTATTCTGTGTACTCTGTACAGTTGCAGAATAATAAGAAATACTGTTAAGTTTTCAAACTCAAATATTAAAGTCACATATTCCATTCAGTGTGTTTCACCGCCGTTTAACAGCCTATTCTGTGTACTCTGTACAGTTGCAGAATAATAAGAAATACTGTTAAGTTTTCAAACTCAAATATTAAAGTCACATATTCCATTCAGTGTGTTTCACCGCCGTTTAACAGCCTATTCTGTGTACTCTGCAGAGTTGCAGAATAATAAGAAATACTGTTAAGTTTTCAAACTCAAATATTAAAGTCACATATTCCATTCAGTGTGTTTCACCGCCGTTTAACAGCCTATTCTGTGTACTCTGTACAGTTGCAGAATAATAAGAAATACTGTTAAGTTTTCAAACTCAAATATTAAAGTCACATATTCCATTCAGTGTGTTTCACCGCCGTTTAACAGCCTATTCTGTGTACTCTGCAGAGTTGCAGAATAATAAGAAATACTGTTAAGTTTTCAAACTCAAATATTAAAGTCACATATTCCATTCAGTGTGTTTCACCGCCGTTTAACAGCCTATTCTGTGTACTCTGTACAGTTGCAGAATAATAAGAAATACTGTTAAGTTTTCAAACTCAAATATTAAAGTCACATATTCCATTCAGTGTGTTTCACCGCCGTTTAACAGCCTATTCTGTGTACTCTGTACAGTTGCAGAATAATAAGAAATACTGTTAAGTTTTCAAACTCAAATATTAAAGTCACATATTCCATTCAGTGTGTTTCACCGCCGTTTAACAGCCTATTCTGTGTACTCTGTACAGTTGCAGAATAATAAGAAATACTGTTAAGTTTTCAAACTCAAATATTAAAGTCACATATTCCATTCAGTGTGTTTCACCGCCGTTTAACAGCCTATTCTGTGTACTCTGTACAGTTGCAGAATAATAAGAAATACTGTTAAGTTTTCAAACTCAAATATTAAAGTCACATATTCTGTGTAAGATGAAGAAGGCGGGTAAAAAGGGACGGGGAAGTGGACGTGATCCTGAAAGTTCAGGGCGCGGGTCAGGACGCGGAGAAACTGTGCCTGGTGCCAGAGCACAAGAAAGAAAGACATCCACCATACCTAGCTTCATGTGTAATTTTACAGGGCGTCGCAGGACATCACTCTCGAGGTCCGACCACTGCGAACAGGTGGTCGGTTGGATGACAGCTGATACTGCTTCCAGTCGGTTAAGCACCACCCTGTCTTCCACCAAGTCCACTCTCAGTAGCCAAGAGTCTGGTCAACATAATCCTCACTCTGATCATCCTTCCTCCCACCATACACGGTCTGGTCAAAGAAGTGATCCCACACTGGGATATAGTGAGGAGCTCGTCTCATCACCAATCCTTCATTTGACCCTCTCTCCAAGAACGCTTGCAGAGGAACATGACATCTTGTGCCCTGATTCACAACCTCTAGAGGCTACCCAATCTCAAGAAGATGACAGATGTGAACGGCATTTAAGGTCAAAGGAAGTAGTGGATGATGATGATGATGATGAGACACAGTTGCCATTAAATCAACCACTATTTCCGTCTCAAGACCTTGTTGAGGAGAATGTTATACAGTTGTCAATGACTGAGTATGTGGTGGGATCAAGACTTGAGGAGGATGATCAGAGTGAGGAAGTGGAGGAGGACTTGGTGGACGATGAGGTGACTGACCCCACCTGGGAAGGTGTAGAGCCGAGCGATGACAGCAGTCCTGAGGGTGAGCCATCTGCAGCACCGCAACAGGCTGGAAGAGGCAGTGGTGTGGCTACAGAAAGAAGGCGGACCGCACCAAACCGGCCCGCAAATGTTCCACGGAGCACCCCCTTGCGTAAATCTACCTTGCCAAGGGGTAGGTGTTCCGCGGTATGGCGTTTTTTTAAGGAAAGTGCGGACGACAAAAGAATTGTAGTTTGCAACCTGTGCCACACCAGAATGAGCCGAGGCATGAACACTAGAAACCTCACCACCACCAGCATGATCCGACACATGGCATCCAAGCACCGTAGTAAGTGGGAGGAACGCCTGGATCGCCCATCTGTGTCTGCAGGCCACACCACTGCCTCCTCTTCCCCTGTTTTCGGTGCCGGCCAATCGCCTGTCGAAGGCGCAGGCCCGCATACCTCCCGCCCTGCACCTGTAGCATCTGAAGCACCATCAGCGACCACATCCACTTCCCTGTCCCAGCACAGCGTCCAAATGTCGTTACCCCAGGCATTTGAGCGCAAGAGAAAGTACCCAGCCACCCACCCACAGGCCATAGCACTAACCTCACACCTTTCCAAATTACTGGCCATCGAAATGCTGCCATTTAGGCTTGTGGACACTGAGTCCTTCCGCAGCCTGATGGCAGCAGCTGTCCCTCGGTACGCAGTCCCCAGCCGCCACTACTTTTCCCGGTGTGCCGTCCCCGCCTTACACCACCATGTGTCCCGTAACATCACCCGTGCCCTGACCAACGCAGTTACTGGGAAGGTCCACTTAACGACTGACACATGGACAAGTGCTTGTGGCCAGGGACGCTACATTTCCCTGACGGCACACTGGGTGAATGTCGTGGAGGCTGGGAGCGACTCGGACCCTGGGATGGCACGGGTGCTACCCATGCCGAGGATTGCGGGCCCTACCTCCATCAGGGTTTCCACCAGCACCTACGTTATTGGCTCCTCCTCCTCCGTTTCCACCTCCGAATTCTCTACACACACCGCCACTCCCCCATCAGCCAGTAGCTGGAAGCAGTGTAGCACTGCAGTGGGGAAGCGTCAACAGGCCGTGCTGAAGCTGATCTGCCTTGGGGACAAACAGCACACGGCCTCAGAGCTGTTGCAGGGGATTAGTCACCAGACCGAGCAGTGGCTCTCGCCACTCAACCTGCAACCAGGCATGGTTGTGTGTGATAATGGGCGTAACTTGGTGGCGGCTTTGGAGCTCGGCAAGCTCACACACGTACCATGCCTAGCGCATGTATTTAATTTAGTGGTGCAGCGATTTCTAAAAACCTACCCCAATGTGCATGATCTCTTGACCAAGGTGCGCCGCGTGTGTGCACATTTCCGTAAGTCATCAACAGCTTCAGCCGGCCTGTTGAAGCTGCAGCAGCGCTTACAATTGCCAGCTCACCGGCTGCTGTGTGACGTGAGCACGCGCTGGAACTCCACCTTCCACATGTTGGCCCGGCTTTGTGAGCAGCAGAGGGCAGTAGTGGAGTACCAGCTGTTACACGGTCGTCGCCTCTCCGTTCAACTTCCTGTAATCAGAAGTGAGGAGTGGGAATGGATGTCAGACCTCTGTGAGGTTTTACGCAATTTTGAGGAATCGACACAGATGGTGAGCGGCGATAACGCTATTATCAGTGTAACCATCCCACTTCTGTGTCTACTGAAACGCTCACTGCTCACAATTAAAACCGACGCTTTGCATGTGGAAGAGGTGGAAATGGGGGAGGAAGAGCTTACACAAGGTGATAGCCAGAGCACCCTCACTTCGTCTTCTCAGCGACAATTGGAGGAGGCGGAGGAGGAGGAGGAGGAGGAGGAGGAAGACACGGTTGCCTCCGCTACAGAGGGTAGCCATGGAACTTTAGTTCCATCTCTTCAGCGTGGGTGGGCAGAAGAGGAGGAAGAGGATGAGGAGATTGAGAGTCATCCTCCTGGTGAGGACAGCGAAATCTTGACTGTTGGTACTCTGGCACACATGGCTGACTTTATGTTAGGCTGCCTTTCCCGTGACCCACGCGTTGTACGCATTTTAGACAACACGGATTACTGGGTGTTCACCCTTCTGGACCCCCGCTACAAAGAGAATTTCTCATCTCTCATTCCTCCGGTGGAGAGGACAAGCAAAATGTTGCAATACCAGAAGGTTCTTGTCGAAAAATTGCTCCAAAATTTTCCATCTGACAACGCTGGCGGCAGAGTACGTGCTACCTTGGCCAACCGAGAAGGGGAGAAAAGGGGAGCACACAGCAGTTCCGAGAAAGGCAGGGCAACACTCTCCAAGGCGTGGGACACCTTCATGACACCCCGCCAGCACCCTCACCCTGATGCGCAGCCTAGTGTCACAAGGAGGGAAAAGTTTTGGAAGATGGTGAAGGAGTACGTAGCAGACCGTGTCAGCGTCCTCAATGATTCCTCTGTGCCTTACAACTACTGGGTGTCCAAGCTGGACACGTGGTATGAACTGGCACTCTACGCCTTGGAGGTGCTGGCCTGCCCTGCCGCCAGCGTTCTGTCTGAGCGGGTATTTAGTGCTGCTGGTGGCATCATAACAGATAAGCGTATCCGCCTTTCCACCGACAATGCTGATCGGTTGACACTTATAAAAATGAACAAGGCCTGGATTTCCCCTGACTTCTCCACTCCACTGGAGGAAAGCCCCGGGGGAACATAAACTCACTTTATATATGTTATTTACAATGATGGGAATACTCTGTATTCCCATTCACCCCTTCCACCCAAAAAACGGGTATATGGTTGACTCTTAATCTTCTCATCCTCCTCCTCCTCTTCCATATGCCCTGGGATATAATTTTTATATAGGGCCAGCTCACCAGCGTGCCCTGGGATATAATTTTTATATAGGGCCAGCTCACCAGCGGGCCCTGTGATATAATTTTTATATAGGGCCAGCTCACCAGCGGGCCCTGTTTGACAATTTTTATATAGGTCAGCTCACCAGCGGGCCTTCTCATATAATGTTTTATTGGGTCAGCTCTCTAGCGGGCCCTCTCATATAATGTTTTATAGCGTCAGCTCACTAGCGGGCCTTCGCATATAATGTTTAGGATGGTCAGCTCTGCAGCAGACCCTCACCCATAATGTTTTAGATGGTCAGCTCAGCGCACGTTTCCATCTTAATCATGGCCTCAGTTCTGAAAATCAAGGAAATTTTTGGGAGAATTTGCCTCTGCGCACGTTTCCCTCTTAATCATGGCCTCAGTTCTGAAAATCAAGGAAATTTTTGGGAGAATTTGCCTCTGCGCACGTTTCCCTCTTAATCATGGCCTCAGTTCTGAAAATCAAGGAAATTTTTGGGAGAATTTGCCTCTGCGCACGTTTCCCTCTTAATCATGGCCTCAGTTCTGAAAATCAAGGAAATTTTTGGGAGAATTTGCAGATGATATACAAGTAAATATACAGCAAATATTGTTTGGTAACAATTTTTCGCCTAAAGTCGTTTTTATTTTCCTTTTTGTGTGTTTTATGGTCAGTCTGTAAAAATGGCGTACTACGGGCGAAAGATCGTTCCCAGCAGCGATGTTGGAGTCCAAGGTGCATCCAGACATCCTCCCTATGCTGTCCCTGAACCATTTCTGTAGTGTTTCCATCTTTTTCTGCCCTTTTCCTATGGACCAGGCACCCTCCCCTCATCAGAGCAGGGGGTGCCTGGTGTAATGCTCGAGTCCTCCCATTGACTTCAATGGGGCTCGGGTGCTCGGCCGAGCACTCGAGCCTCAGGGGGTGCTCGGTCAGAGCACCCGAACATCCGAGCATTGGGGTGCTCGCTCATCACTATGCCTTTCCATCTGTTACTGGCCTACAATTCCAGTAGAAGTTGGTTGGCTGATAGGGTTGCCACCCAGCCGGTATTTTACCGGCAGGCCGGTAAAAAATTGGCTTCGGTCCAATGTTAAGTCTATGGAGAGAATGCCATGGCCGGTATTTTTTTAAAGAAAAGGTGGCAACCCTATTGGCTGAGGATCATGGAAGTGGCATTTCAACAGAAGGAACATATCTGGCAGAAGACAATGTATTGTAATCAAACAGCTGGAGGGACATGATTTGCTGAGGATGGTGTTACTTGCAGTACAACAGCTGGAGAGCCACATTTCCAACATCTGTTTTAGTGGATTACGAACTGTTCTGGCAGCGGAGGGGTTAAAATGTGTATAAGTGTATATGGACTGATGCGTGCACAACAAGCACTGTAAATAAGAAATAAAACCTGCTTAGAACTCACGCATCAAATGTAATGTAAATTGCACACGCTTCCTGCATCACTATTCCCACGTTATTCATGTCATGCTCAGTGACATCAGTGAATGGAAATGTTAATGAGCAAAAAAAAAAAAAAAGTCACGCAGGCAACAAGTGAACAGCTGAAAGAAAACACTTACAAGACATACAGAAAATCAAATAAGATATTGATCTTTTTGATGTCCAGGGAGACCCACAGTGCACTGGGGTATATGTATAAAAGTGGAGCAATTCTAACTGATTTAAAGAGGACTTTTAACATAGTAACATAGTAAATTAGGTTGAAAAAAGACACAAGTTCATCAAATTCAACCTTCGCCTCATACCTCAGTAACTGAGAATTTTATAGCTTTCCTGCTACCAATTAAATTAGTCTTTATCAGACCTTCCTGACTGATAAACAGTATAACTCTGTATGTTCCCTTTTGAAAGAAATGTATCTAATCTTCTCTTAAATGTATCCATTGTATCTGCCATAACTACCTCCCTGGGCAATGAATTCCACAATTTGACAGACCTTACCGTAAAAAAACCCTTCCTCTGCTGAAGTTTAAACCTCCTTTCCTCTAATCTCAAGGGGTGTCCCCTGGTCACCTGATCAGGCCTTGGAATAAATAGCTCACCGCAGAGATCCTTGTATTGACCTCTCATAACCTCTCTTAACCTGTGATGTTTAAAAAAATGTTGGACCCCCTAACATTAAAATATTCCACCAGGGCCCCCCTTGGATGCCAGACCCAGTCACAATTATACCCTCTCTCCCCCACACACTTAATTATAACTCTTCTTTTAACCCCTTGGATGTTAGAGAGGTCTCCAATGCCTTGCTCAGCAATGTGTGGGGACCTATCTGACATCCAGTGGGTTAATGCTGTTAATATTGAGAATCAATAAATCAATAATTGATCTACTAACACTGAATCCCCACTAATTTTAATCTGGGAAGAACATCCTATTAGCCACTAGGCAGGGAAGAATTTCCCAATAGGCAGAGTAGGCAGCTGCCTACAGCTCCAAATTTTGAGGGGTATCACAGCGGTGCTGGCCACACCCACACTCTGAATTTTGGGTGTGACCAGGACAATCTCAATATCCCTGCACCAATTTTTTACCCCTTTACATTCCATTATTTAACCTGCTGGATGCTACAGAGATCTCTGACGTAATGCTTTGGAGAGATCATTGGCAACCAAGGGATTAAAGCCCTTTTTTGCCTTTGTTTGTTATAAGCCAAGGCTATTTTCTGTGCCAGGAAATAGTGGATGAGACCGGGGATGGGGCCATGTGAGGAATGGGGGTGTGATCGTAGGCGGAGCTAAGGGCACCTGGGATACAAACCTAGCCCTGCCACTACGGGAACTCTGTATAAATTAAAGCTGAATAATTCTGGGGAAAATCAACTTTAGGAGACAGGTAAACATTGCTGAAACTCCCATGGAGCTGAATGAGGCATTCTTCAATTACCTTGAATTCTAGAGAGGAATACAAGTCATTGTGAAGGAATGCACTGAAAATCTCTACAGCATTCAAAGGATTAGATTTCCCATTTAAAGGGATAGTAATACCTAAAATGTAAAACAAAATATGTTGTAGGGTTTATCCCCCTGAGTAAAACAAGAGCACTCCCGCTGCTGAAAGATGTTTAATTCAAAAGTTATTAATTTTCAAATTTGAATTTTTTAGGTGCAATATCACAGTGGCCTGAAATTGTACAGTGGCGCTGTTGCTACACGATCCTATGGACAGCTCTGGTCTCAGGACCATAAATCTCCATAGGATGGTGTAGCAACAGCGCCACTGTAAAATTTCAGGCCACTGTGATATTGCACCTAAAAAATTCAACTTTGAAAATTAATAACTTTTGAATGAAACATCTTTCAGCAGTGGGAGTGCCCTTGTTTTACTCAGGGGGATAAACCCTACAACATATTTTTTTTTACATTTTAGGTATTACTATCCCTTTAAATCAATGGGACTTTTATATGTCCTCTATGGTGCAGTTGGATTGTTCTAGAATTGACGGACTTTGCCTTTATACATAAAGCATCTAGAATCAATTCTTCATGGTTTACATCTCCACAGAGGCAGACCCGATCGTTTTTTCAGGGCTTAAAAAAACCGCAAACTCCTTCCACTAAACTTTTTGTAGGAAGTCTTCAGAAATTAGTTTTGGG
This sequence comes from Rhinophrynus dorsalis, assembly GCA_037306005.1. NCBI lineage: Eukaryota > Metazoa > Chordata > Amphibia > Anura > Rhinophrynidae > Rhinophrynus > Rhinophrynus dorsalis. Next base: position 14,968,987 of record CM074728.1, read on the forward strand.
TTCCAGAGTCCTGTAACCAAGAATCATGGCTGCATCGGTGGACTTGATATCAAGTACACATTACATATTATTTTTCTTCTCTAGGGTGCAGTTAGTTTAACAATTTATCCACTTTTCTTTTGATCATTAGGGCTCATAATGAAACTGGACAATTAAACAAATACAAATCATGTGTCCCAAAGAACGGATCAACATATTGAAAGGGAAATATTCTTCCCTTCTAATTCACTATTAGGATTCTCCATTGCGCCCTTCAGTGTCATATGAATATTACCTTGTCTCATTCTGCAGAAAGTATTGCTATTAGTGCCCTACAGCTACGCTTTCATGCCTTTCATTAGGATTTAATAACAGCCTTGTGATGCCTTCAGATGAGTGATTCACTGGCAGACACAACTCCTCCTCCCAGCCTCTGACTGCAATACAAACTGCAGGATCTCAGCTACTGTAGGATAAAGGGACTTGTGAGCATCTGGAAGCACAACACGGTAGCTTCTTCCTTTTCACTCATTCCCAAATGGAGTAAGGAATGTCAGTCTTTCGTGCAACTCAGCAACATAATGGCTAGGTCAACATTTTAACAATAAAAGCTGGACCCTGGTCTAGGTGACTAACTGGCTATGGAAGCAGAGGATAAGAAAATGACTACAGCACATTTAAAGCAACATTGAGAATCATTGCAACGAGGAAGGATCCCAGCCATAAATGCAGTAAGTTTTAATCTATACCTCACAGATGTTTTGCACACAGTTCTTATATTGTTACTATTTAGCTGCACCCTGAACTTTGAAAGTTAATACTAGGTGGTAAATGAGAAAAGAGCATCCCTGCAGGAGTAAACTGTAAGATGAAGTATAACAACACATCCACAATGGGACTGTTGGACAATTTCCCAGAATCTACCTGGGGTAATGCCTCACACAATACCACTACAGCTGATTCTCCTGGGATAGCTATCTTTATCTCTTTTGTATACTCTCTAGTATGTGTTATAGGACTATGTGGTAACTCTATGGTAATCTATGTCATATTACGATATGCCAAAATGAAGACTGCCACCAACATCTACATTCTGAACCTGGCCATTGCAGATGAACTCCTTATGCTCAGTGTCCCTTTCTTGGTGACATCTACTCTACTCCGTCACTGGCCATTTGGCTCTTTACTCTGTAGACTAGTTCTGAGTTTGGATGCCATGAACATGTTTACCAGTGTCTACTGCTTGGCAGTGCTCAGCTTGGACCGTTATGTGGCTGTGGTTCATCCCATCAGTGCTGCTCGCTACCGACGTCCAAGTGTAGCCAAGATGGTGAACTTAGGAGTTTGGCTCTTTTCAATTCTCATTATCTTGCCCATTGTAGTTTTTTCCAGCACTGCACCAAACAGTGATGGCACAGTGGCTTGCAATGTACTGATGCCTGAGCCAACACAACGCTGGCTTGTAGTTTTTGTCCTTTATACATTTTTGATGGGCTTCCTGCTGCCCATGGCTGCCATCTGCCTCTGTTATATTCTCATCATTACAAAGATGAGGGTTATAGCACTTAAGGCTGGATGGCAGCAGCGCCGTAGATCTGAAAGAAAACTCACACTCATGGTGACTGTGGTGGTGACTGTTTTTGTGGTCTGTTGGATGCCCTTCTATGTGGTACAACTAGTGGGTGTCTTTGCCAGTAAGGGAGATACCACAATTAGCCAGTTATCTGTTGCACTTGGTTATGCCAATAGTTGTGCCAACCCATTTCTCTATGGCTTCCTCTCAGACAATTTTAAACGCTCGTTCCAGAAGGTCCTATGCCTGAGTTGGATGGAGAATGCTACTGAGGAGCCAGTAGACTATTATGCTACTGCACTGAAAAGCAGAGCGTACAGTGCCGAGGACTTGCAAAACGGGATGCTGACAACTGGAGGAATATACAGCAATGGAACCTGTACTTCTAGAACTCATTAAAATTCATGCCGCAGTTCCAACAGGACTGCCATCATCTCTTGACTAGAAAAAGTACTTATAATTCCATCCAAGGACCTATCCAAACCATAAAATCCAAACTCCCATTGCCTACAAGACATACAGTCATGCGCATACTTGAAAGTACAACAATGTGAAGAAGATGTACTACAAAGAAATGGAGCAACTGCATCATAAGGGACAAATGAAAATTAACATTTATTTAAAAGATCAGTAAAGTATAAGAGGAATGGGGTTTATAACTATAGGAATGTATGTTGACAGCTATGGGAATGGAGTTCCCATAGCTTATAACTTTACTATACTATTTTTGTTCTGCTTGCAGATATTCATGATCTGCAGGTCTGGGTGACAGTGCTTCTCTTGGTGGTTCTAGGAGAGGAAGCAACATTGCCATCCTCTCTATTGAATCCCAATACTTGCTAATTTGCTAACAGTGGGCTTCAATGGAGAGAACAGAAATATCCAAAAAATACTGAGTGAAGCAATGACCTCACTGAGCCCTGCACATCACAATGATCTGCAGGACAAATGAAGAGAGCATGCATTGTTTTAAGAAATGAGATCTTTATTCCCATAGTTGTCAGATAACTGTGTTAACTTATAAAGCCAAACCCTGATCGTTTACTGTACTTTTAAATGGGTTTTTAGCTCCTTAAATGCTAGAGAGGTCTCCAAAGCATTGTGAAGCGAGACACTGGACACCTCTCTAGCATTCAAGGGTTTACAAGCTCCTTTTAACCCCTTGAGTGCCAGAGGGGTTACGCATCGCATTGCAGAACAATGCTTTGCGTACCTCTCTGTCACTCAAAGGGTTAAATCAGGAATTTGGGGAATTTTAATTTGCACTTTTGTCCTTATACATATGCCACATAGATTAATTTGTATATTTAACCCTTTGTATTCCCTAGGCATTCAAAGTGTTAAACTGACAACAAAAGTTAAAAAAAAAATACAATAAACAGCTGTTCCATTGATTGTCTGAAAGCACTGTTATGGAAATCATTTAATATGGATTTTCTAGTCTCTGAAATAATTGGTTTCTGTACTGTTTGTATTTACCTGGAAAGGGATTAAGGATCATTACTTTACAATGTCCAGTTCAGTAGCTTCAGGCAAAAAAACACCATTTAATAAATAATGTGCAATATGGAATATTCCCTTCAGGGGGGTTATAAGAGTATTGTGCTCCTAAGGCTAGATTCTATTGCAGGAGATAAATGTTAACACCCATTTTATCAAACATTTTCCTACTGAAGTCCATGGGGAAAACTGGAGATAAACCCAGTGATAAAATTAGCACCTGCAATAGAATCTAGCCCACATTGGGCAGAACTGCTGCTTCAATATGTATAGAATGTGAATCCATCACAGACAGGCTGATGCATTAGGAAGAATGAACAATTTCAGAGTAAGCCATCTGTGTCATAGAGAATGAATAGGAATCATCACATTCCCTTTGATTTTAACCATTTTAGTGCCAGAAAGTGTGTTCAGGGCACCGTTTCTCAATGAGCTGGGCTCCTGTCTTGCATTCAAAGGCTTGATGAGGATTTTAACACTGAGTGCCAGAGAAGTATGCAGTGCATTGCATACTGGCACTTAAATGGTTAACACCTGGAGAGACCGAGAGGTAGGGTTGCCACCTTTTCTTCCAAAAAATACTGGCCATGGCATTACCCCCATAGACTTAATATTCGACAGAAGCTAATTTTTTACCGGCCTGCCAGTAAAATACCAGCTGGGTGGCAACGCTAGTTGGAGGATTCTCTCTCTAGTACTGAAGGAGTTAAAAGCGGCATTTAAAACTCAGTGGCAAGGGAATCCTAAAAAACCTGCCCTGTTAGGGGTCCTTGAGGACTTGTCAGTTGTAATTCTGAAACTAAAATTGTGATTAACCCTGCGAGTGCCAAAAGGCATTTTTTTGGCTATCCTTGTGGCACTCAGAGGGTTAAACCAGTCAGCTAGTAGAACACTGGGACTTATTTATTGAGGACCCTTTATTGAGTCATATAATGAGCTGTGCTTTGTTTTATAGAATAACACCCCGGTGATAAGAGACTACATCCCTGAATAACAAAGTGTCTAATACAGGGACGGGCAACCTGATGCTCTCCAGCTGTTGAGAACTACAATTTACATTGTCCTCAGCCATCCCCTTGCTGGGCACTATCCCTTTATAACTGCACACCTATGAAAATGTCCACTGCATGCATATATGGGAACCATTTTATCCCAGTAATAACCACTACAGCCTTGCAACAGGCATTTTTCTTATATTTAAAGGGATGATCTGGCAAATGTACATGGTCTAAGACATCATATTAAAAAAAATGAAGGCTGAGTTGTAATGTCATGAGAAATTAAGTAAAATGTATTTGTTATTCTGCTGCCTGAGTGATATTCTATGTACTTGCTGTTCTCCAAGAGCAAGGGTAGGCAACGTTTGGCTCCCCAGCTGTTACAGACTACAACTCCCATTATCCCCAGCCAGCCAGTGATGTGTGTTGTAATCTACAATAGGCATACCTGGAAACTATAAAAATGGTCTGACCCTGAGATCTTTGAAATATTATCCTATACCGCTTTGAGCGCCAGAGGGGTACACAATGCATTGCAGATCAATGCCTTGTGCACCCCTCTGGCAATCAAAGGGTTAAAGTTCACTAAACTTCACCAGAGCATGAATTCTGGGCAATATGTTCCTATTTACTCTAACCCAGGGGGGTTTCAATCAGTCCCCATGCTATGACTTGATTCTTGCACATGTGGGGAGTTTCCATGTTATTTAAGCCCCACCCTCACTCGTGATTAAGCCCTGCCCCTTTTTAAAGTGAATTACATAATTTGTTTCCCCTCACCAGCACCACAGGACTCCCCTCCGGCACAAGACAAAGTTCCCAAGCATGCCAGTTGGTGCAGATCATACAGATGGTAACACTGGATTCTGTCAACTGAGAATTTTGACCCTCACCCTGAGATTTTGGTTGAAACCCTGAGTCTCAAGGTCAAACCCATTTCCCAGATAGGACAATAGTGGAGAGCCATAGGTTGCCTAACTCCGCTCTAGAGTGAAATAGTTAATAAAAAAAAAATGGATTACTCTTCCTATCGTTAACTGACAGCACATGTTGTGCCACCCATCTCCTTAATAGAAGAGAGGTGAAAATATTTAGTTCCTACACTATGATCCTTATTATGAGGAAAGAGAGTTTTTAAGTAGTTTGTTATCCCTTTGAGTGCCAGAGGGGTACGCAACGCATTGCTCTGCTATGCTTTGCGTACCCCTCTGGCACTCAAATGGTTAAAAGGAAAACTAACACTTCATATTAATAAGCCCTTACTTGTTTTTCTATGGGCCAAATGAGGCATTACGGTTGCTGGCAAGGTAAAGCAAGCAGCAACCTAGTAAACACTTTAAGGACCAGAGGGGTATGTAACATAATGTGAAGCAATGTGCTGTTCTCCCCACTGGTCTTTAAAGAGATACAGATGGTGTGCATGCCACATAGGTGTCCAATGCACTGCAGACCAATGCATTGTACCCCCAGGGTTATTTTTTTCCATTATTTTTTATTTGGAAGTTGTTGGGTGGGCATCAGGACTGGACGACAAACTGACAAATAAATAAAACTAAATATCTTATAAACGACTGATTTAAATAAAATATCCCTAAAATAAATGATACATTTTTCTTACCGTTATTTGTATTTTTTCTGTGTCCCTAGACGGCATTGGTATAATGGGTAATGTCTCCACCCTCCAGCTGGGTAGGACTTCCTCAAATCTTTAAAGTAAGGCTTCCGGTTGGAGTCGTCAGTTTCCTTTTGGTGGAGCAGTAAGATATAAAATGTATACCAGTTAAATGAAGGGTAGGGTATGCAGTCTAGGGACACAGAAGAAATACAAATAACGGTAAGAAAAATGTATAATTTCTTCTGTGTCCCTCTCCAGCATTGGTATAATGGGACTTAATAAGCAGTACCCATGTGAAGGGAGGGAAGTCAATATAATAAATATCAATACACATCACTAGACAGGGTAAGGTACATCGTACCAGATTATATCGGGATGACTGCCTCCAGGACCTTTCTTCCGTATCTGGCATTTGCTGAAGATTGGATATCCAAGTGATAATGTCTGATAAATGTAGACATGGATGACCAAGTTGCTGCCTTACATATTTCGGAAGGAGAAGAGTCAGCTTTCTTTGCCCAGGAAAAGGATATGGCCCTGGTAGAATGGGCTTTAAGGCTCTGTGGGGCATGCTGCCCAGCTTCCTTACTTGCCATTCGAATGCAATCTGTAATCATCTGGATATGGAGGCTTTTGATGAGGCTTTGCCTTTAAGCCGACCTTGGAAATATATTAATAGGGAATCTGAAGACCTAAATTCCTCTGTTCTAGAGAGGTATATGGAAAGGGCTCTTACTAGATCCAGATTGTGGAACTGTATCTCATTAGTAGCCAGAGGGTTTGGACAAAAAGATGGCAAAATGATTTCCTGATTGAGATGAAACTCAGAGATGACTTTACTTCTGAAGGATGGTTTAGGTCTTAATACCACTTTGCCCTGGTGGAAGATCAGAAATGGGCTTTTGCAAAATAAAGCCTGTAATTCATTAACTCGAAGAGCTGAGGTAATGGCTGTCAGGAATAGTACTTTTAGCGTACGGATCTTCAAGGTAATGTCTTTCATGGGTTCAAAGGAAGATGACGTAGACAATTGGTCTAGGACCAGGTTTAAATCTCAAGGTAGGATTTTTTCTGACTGCGATTATAGTTTTGGCTACTGCATCAGAGAGTCCTTTTTCCTTTAGCATGAGCCTTTCAACCTCCAGGCCATCAGACACAAGAGACCGGGATTCGGATGGCAGATAGGGCCCTGAGTTAGCAGTCTGGGAGTTAATGGGAGTTGCCATGGAGGTGTTACTGACATGGACACCAGGAAGGAGTACCAAGGTCTCCTGGGCCAGTCTGGAGCTATCAGAATAATATCTGCCTGCTCTTTCTTGATCTTCCTGACTACATCCATAATTATAGGGATGGGAGGAAAGACATATGCCAGGCGGGATGTCCATGGGATCCTCAGTGCATCGTAACCCTCTGATTTTGGATCCCTCCATCTGGACAGGAACTTTACACACTTTGTATTGGACCTTGAGATCTATCTCTGGCTGGCCCCAAAGTTGACAGATTTTGTTGAATATGAGAGGATCCAGAGACCATTCCTCTGGCTCTATGGATCTCCTGCTAAGGAAATCTGCTATGGCGTTGTTTCTTCCCGCTACATGGGTGGCTGAGATTCCTCTTAGATTCCTTTCTGACCAAAGGAGAATTCTCATGGACTCCTGATATAGTTTGTAGTTTCTTGTACCTCCCTGGTTTCTTAGGTACATTACTGTTGGGAAGTTGTCTGAATGTATGAGGACCCATTGATTCCTTAGATTGGTCTTCAGATGCTGGATGCAATACCATACTGCTTGCATCTCTAGGATACGGATATGTAGTTCTTTTTCTGACTCCTTCCATTCTCCCTCTATGAGGGTTGATCTCCATGTCCCCCCCCCAATCTCAAGGTTTGACTTCTGTGACCACCAGTTCAGCTCTGTTCCCGCTGATTGAAGAAGGGGAATCTGCTGAAAAGGATTTCCAGAATCCTTGTTCCCAAATCTAAAGAAATTGAACTGGATTAGTCGCATATGGTTCTTTGAACAGGGAACTACTTGAGTTGTTGAAGAAAGATTGCCCAGGAGTTCCGTGAATTCCTGAGTCGTGCTTTTTGGATTTCTTTTGAACTGGGATATTCTCCTCAAGATCCTGTTGATCATGTCCTCTGTTAGAGTGACTGAATTGTTCTGGGAGTTTAACTTCAGCCCGAGAAAGGTTATGGTCTTTGAAGGAACTAGCTGCCTCTTCCTGGCTTTGATCAATCATCCTAATTGACGAAGGTGCTTCAGGAATGTCTGAGTGTGTAGGACTGCCTGAGTGTAGGATTCTGCTAGAATTAGGATATCGTCGAGGTATGATATTATGTGTATCCCTTGTTTTCGAGACGTTGAATGGCTACGGCTAGAACCTTCGAGAAGACTCTGGGGGCTATGGAAAGCCCGAATGGAAGGCACGTGAATTGATAGTGCTTGCCTTCCACTGCGAATCTTAGAAACTTCCTGTGGGAAGGTCTGATTGGAATGTGATGGAAGGCATCCTGGAGATCGATAGTGGACATGAAGATCCTTGGAAGAATGGTCTTTATTATGGATGATGTTGATTCCATCTTGAAATGGGAAACTTTGATCATGAGGTTCAGGTCTTTTAAGTCTAGAATCGTCCAGTATCCCCCCAAACTCTTTGGAACTATAACCATTACTGAATATGTGCCAGAACCCAGCTGATGGAAAGGAACTGGCTCTATTACAGAATTTGATAGAAGGTCTCTAACAGCATTTAGGAAGGCTACGGCCTTCACAGGGTTGGGGGTAATTCTGGATTGGATAAACCTGTTCTGAGTTGGGGCATTGTGAAATTCTAGCGGGTACCCCAGCTGTAGGATTTACCAGACCCAAAGATCTGGTTTTGCTAGTTGATCCCAAACTGGAAGGAAAAGACCCAAGCTGCCCCAGACTGGGCCCTGAGCTGGGGTCCGCCTGCCCTCATTGGAACTCCTTCTTTGTTTGGGGCTTCCTGTAGAATTCCTTTCTATAGCCCCCTCTAGTGTTCTGTGTGAATCCTGGTTTCTTCTGAAAATAAGATCTTCCTTGATATCTTGACTGATCACGAAAGGAAGAGTTTTTTTCCTCTGGGACCTGAAGTTCTAGGAGAAGGAAACCTGGGTCTTCTTTCCTGTGATAATAAAGTACTTTTCCCTCCTGAGGCCTTCTTTATAAGATCATTTAGATGTTCACCAAACAAAGATGAGCCAGTGAAAGGTAAGGCGACTAGCTTTCTTTTGGACAATGCATCTGCTCTCCAAGATCTTAGCCATAAGGCTCTACTAGCTGCCACTGAAAGTGGCGATGACCGTGCTGCGAGTCGGATAATATCCATGGAGGCATCGCATGAAAAGTCGGTAGCTTCTTTCATGAGTGATACTTCCTTAAGTAGTTTTGATCTGGACACATTTGATTCTATTTTCTCTTCTAGGCCTGCTAACCAAATTCTCATAGTGCGGGTTAAGCAGGCTACCACTGTGGATGCTCTCAGGTTCTGTCCCAATACTGTAAATTATCGCTTAAGGATACCATCTATCTTCCTCTCCATCGGGTCCTTGAGAGAAGTCCCGTCTTCTAAGGATAAAGTCGTACGTCTAGTCAACTGGGCCACAGCTGCGTCAGTCTTGGGTGGAAATATCCAAGGCTTAATTTCTCCCTCATTGAAGGGATACATTTTAGAAAATCTCCTAGGGACGGCAGATCTTCTGTCTCCTAGTCTCCATTTTTCCTTAACCATGTCTTGAATACACTGGTGAATGGGAAAGACAGGAACATCCTTTCTTTTACCTAGAAAGGCAGTATCCATGATGTTAAAATCAGTAGGCGTGTCTGAGAGTCCTAGTGATTTTCTGACTAAACAGACCAAGCCGTCTATCTTGTCCAGGCTAAAGGAGCCTTGCTCATCAGTTACTTCACCTTCCTCCTCTGATGAGAAATCTGATTCAGGGTCATATAAGTTAAGGTCTAAGGTATCCTCATCCTGATGAGAAGATGTACCTTCCCCAGGGTCCATACGTGGTCTCTTCCTACTAGGTTCACCTTCTTGCATAGCTTTAAAAGTATCCTGCATGGATACTTTCATCCAGGACAGGAAGTTGGAAAATTGAGATGACATATCCAGACCGGCTGCTTTTTTAATGCATTCTTGACATAATTTCCCTGAATCATTGGGGATTAACTTTGCATCACAGTTGAGGCAAGGTTTAAGCTTAGAGGAGCCCTTATCTTCTTTAACAGGAGCATCAGAGGCTGGCTTCTCCTTCTCCCTTTCTTTCTCTCAATCTTTATCCTTGTCTTTATCTCTCTCTCTCTTTATCTTTCTGTCCCTTAGAAGATGACATTATGCTAACATGGAGGCAAATAAAAGAATAATCTTACCTTATATAGGGAGTTAAAACAAGGGTCTGGAAAGTGCATTCGTGTTGTTTCCCACGTGTGACGCCGAGTGACTTCCTCCTGTGCGTTCCAAGTATGGAAGGCATGATGATAAAGACACATTACTGCTTACTGTTTCCTGATACTCGCTGGCGTCCGTGCAGCTTAGCGACGCAGAGGCAATGGATGAGAAGGAGGATCCTGCTTGCCATTGGAGAGGGCAAGGAAGGAAGGAGAGGGAACGGAGCCGGTACAAGCATGCTCAGGGGAGCAAGAAGCAGGTACTCAGAGCCGCCGCGCTATATGCCCGGTAGACAGCCTATTTCGCATTCTAAAGGTAGGAACTTGAGTAAAACAAACAAAAAGAAAAAAAGTCCATCCAGCTGGGTAGAACAAAAGAAACGGACGACTCCAACCGGAAGCCTTACTTAAAGATTTGAGGAAGTCCTACCCAGCTGGAGGGCGGAGACATTACCCATTATACCAATGCCGGAGAGGGACACAGAAGAAATATAGGCTGCTATTGAAAGTTCTTTCTAAATCACCTTGTTGTTACAGACAGTTCCACTTAAAGGGAGAGTAATACTGAAAATGTAAAAAAAAAAAAAAATATGCTGTAGGGTTTATCCCCTGAATAAAACAAGGATACTCCCACTGCTGAAAGGTGTTTTATTCATAAGTTATTACAGCTAAAATTTAAATTTTTTAGGTTCAATATCACAGTGGCCTGAAATTGTACAGTGGCGCTGTTGCTACACCATCCTGTGGAGATTTATGGTCCCGGGACCAGAGCTGTCCATAGGATCGTGTAGCAACAGCGCCACTGTACAATTTCAGGCCACTGTGATATTACACCTAAAAAATTTAAATTTGAGCTGTAATAACTTTTGAATAAAACACCTTTCAGCAGTGGGAGTACCCTTGTTCTACTCAGGGGGATAAACCCTACAACATGTTTTTTTTTACATTTTAAGTATTACTATCCCTTTATGGACCAGAGTTGGCTTCACATATTTTTCACAATAAGAGTTTATTATATCTTTACCTATTTGAGTGCCAGAGAGGTAGTAAATTAGTTGCTTTAAAATACATTGGATACCCCTCTGGCACTCAAAAGTTAAGGTAGGCAGCATTGGGCTTGTTTCCTATTATAGGACATAAGGGATCTTTTTATGAAACCATCTATTGCAGTGTTATGATGAAAAATGTTATTTGTTTGTGTCATTAAAGATAGTGAATGTTTTCTCATTATTATTTTGTGATGATTACATATGTGAACACTTGCAGGTAATATTCCAATTTCTTCCCTTAAATTCCTGAGGAGGGATAATCTCATGCCAACTGCTGGTTATACTGAACAGAATTATGATCTGGGTTGCTAAATGCTATTGTCTAAATTATCAGTTATGGGAGAATGAGTCATTCACCATTCTGTTTACCAAGACAGCCAAAAAATAAGCCGTGTGGCTGGGGTTTTCTACCTAAAATACATTGCCTGGACTTCCCCTTTAACCCTTTAAGTGCCAGAAAGGTGTTCAAGTCATCATTTTGCACTGACATACCTAGGAACCGTCTTTTCTCAAGTCTCCAGAGGTCCATTAAGGTCTGGGGCTGGAAGTGTCCAAATTACACAATTCATGTCATAAAGTGGGTGGAGTTTGATTGGGTGGGTGGGATTAGAAGGATGGGGGCAGGGTTTGCTCTTAAAATGGGTAGAGATTAAGAAGAACAGGGTGGACAGTGACCAGAACTGGTAGTGAAGTGGGCAAAATTACAAAGGAACTCACAGAGCCCTGAGAATCAGACTCTGTTTCCAGATATCCAGTAATTAAGAAAAGAATCCAGAATCTCCATGTCAGATCTGGAGAGTTCCTAGGTAAGAGCACCACTTTGTCAATTCAAAGGGTTAAAGCACAGAGTTTATAGAAGATACATACTGCAGGGTTGCTTTGATTCCAGGGCAGGCCTGACGGAAGCATTTTTTTTACTTATCTCATATGTGTCCTGCATTATTAACCCCTTAAGGACCAGAGGGCCTGGGGTGTGTGGTCCTTTAAAGACCAGATAGGGAAGTTTGACGTGCCGCCCCATGTGACTGATCACGTGTGCCGGCACGCCGAACGAGGGACTGAAAGAGATCGCTCCGGACTTGGAGCGATCAACTTCAGTCCCCGGTATTACTCACCGCTCCTGCAGGGGCGCGGTGAGTATAAGTACGTGACGTACCAGGACTGTCACTGGCCCTTAAGTGCCAGGCCAGCGTGATGGTCCGGGTACATCATCAGACACGAAGGGGTTAAAGTAGCAAACATTTTGTCATGATAAAAATATGTTATATGTTTTTACCTGCTGAATAAAGCAAGGATGTGTTCACAGCTTGGGTTAAACTGCAATTTTTGTTATTGTTATTGTATCTATTGTTGTTGTATCTATCACCTACTGTTGAGATCTGTAATCAGTGAATCACACTTTCCTGTTTGTGACACCAATTGGGGGTTGTTGCTTAAAGTTTGATTTAAAAATAACTAAATAAATAATGTTTTGAATGAACAATTTCCCATCAGCACAACAGCCCCCTGCTTCCTCAACCAACCACTACTTTCACTCTAAAAAAAAAAACAAACAAAAAGAGCTACCTGGCTCAGGGAGAGGCAGGGACTCAACTAACAGATAACAAAACAAAAAGTCGTATCTCATGGTGGGGCATCAGGACCCCTCCTGATGCCCCCTAGCTACTGATCTCCTAGACGAGACAGGGGAGTAACAGAGCTCCCCTGCTTCCACTCTACCCAGGGCACCTGGGTAGGAGTTGGCGGGATTGAGAAACCCTCTCACGTCAATGAAGAAAAGCCTCACTCTTGACGTGCAAGGGTTTCCCGATCCTGCCCACTCCTACCCAGGTGCTCCAGGTAGAATGGAAGAAGGTCAAATCTGTTACACCCCTGTGTCTCCTCTATTTATCTCCCAGCCGAAGTTGCTGGGAGATCAGTAGCTAGGGGAATCAGGAGGGGTCATAATGCCCCACCACAAGATCTGACTTTTCTTACAATAAAAAAACAAACAAACAAACAGACATTGTTCGCTGAATGAGCAAATCTATGCCACACACCTGCTAGTATATAGCCATTCTGCAGTGGATCGACAATGGTTGAAGATGATGATATAAAGATTTTTTTTATATATCTATATCTATCCATAGCTCTGTATCTATATCTATAGATCATATATATGACATTGTCTTGAGAAAGGTCCACATTTGGGTCGAAACGCCGACATTTGGTACTTAATAAAATGTATTTTATTTATACAAGTCCTGTGAGTGCCTGCTCACTATCATTTCTGTATGATGCAACTTCTGCGTATCTCCATTGATGAAGCAAGAGCATCAAAGCAAAAGAATTCAAGTTTTGGAGTGTCCATCATCATCTTCTATTATATACAGAGGACTACATGTTGATTTGGTTTTCCTATCCCACTATCAAAGTTTCACATGACCCCTCTATCGTTATCTTAATCTTCAAATATATCCACATGTTAACATACATTCTAATGACAGGTTTCATATTATTATTATTAACATATTAAGTATACGGACTGACATATGCTTTCCCATACTCTTATAAATGCAGGTTGTATATATATATATGTGGGTGGACTATTCTATATGTATATATGGGTTTATGTGCATATATGTACATGTAGATATGCATGCATGTATGTATGTGTTTATGTATGTATACATATATGTATATGTACTAGTACAAATATATAGGTACTTGTGTATAGATATATGTTTTAGTATGCATTCCTATATATTGTGTGTACGTATTTAGGTATATGCATTTATGTATATGTATGTGTCCATATGAATGTGTTTATATGTATATGTGTATATGCTATATACATGTATATTTGTGTGTGTGTTTGTGTATATAGATAAATTGTATGTATGTATATATGCATTTATATGTGTGTATATGTATGTGTATATGTGTATTTATGTGTGTGCATGTACGTGTGTATATGCATATGTGTGTATGTGTGTATTTATATGTATGTACGTGTGTGTGTGTATATATTATATACATACATACATGTGTTATGTATGTGGGTGTATGTATGTATGTGCGTATATATATATATATATATATATATATATATATATATATACACACACACACACACACACACACGTGTGTATGTATATGTATGTATATATCGATTAAAGAAGACTTCTGTGTGCCTGGCAAACAAACCCAGGGGCGGCAGTAAGGAGGAGTTACTGCTCCCATTGGGTGATTCAATGGGGGTGTGATTTTCACACCAGTTGCAGTGGCTGAAGGCCACTGCTACTGGTGTGAAAACCATGCAGGGATTTGGGCTGCCCCCACTATCCAGCCCACCTACCACTATACAACTAAAGAAAAAAATGGCTGCCACTCGCTCCTACACACACATGCCCCACTTACAAGGCAGAGACACACACACACACGGATCCATGCGCCTGACTATGCTGCCAGCACTCATTTCACACGCACATCCACAAACAATGCCCTTACTTCCACCTCTTTATGGCCCCATGGACATCATATAATGCCCTCCTGATGAGTATGCTGCCACCCGCACCCACAGCACGATGGACATCCTACAACTGTCCCATTCCCATCGTACATCGAAGGTATTACAAGATATTAATTTTGCTTATTTTACATATTATATATATATATATATATATATATATATATATATATATATATATATATATAGCGTCCAGATAGGATTCACTCTGTTAGTGAAATAAATGACTTTGGTACACATCAAAATCTTAGTAATACATACTGTGAAAAGATAGCACTCTCAGAATTATTGCAGGTGAAGCAAGGGTATTTTTATTAAATCAATGTTTCAGCCAGTACTTTTGGCCTTTATCGAGACTGACATCTGAATATATATCAAATTGTGTTTTCATTAAAAATGTTACTGTTCCTTTAAACAGAAAATATTGTCAACTTACATACACATTTACTTAGAGGGAAAAGAAGAGATGTATACAAGCTGTACAGACTTATCACTCACCGTTTTCACCTTATAATTGACTACAAACAAATGAAAATCACTTCACTCTGTGTAAAGGTTGGCTGGTATGTTTGCCACATCATCCCTTTAAAATACATAGAAAAATTCCTGTGAACATCCACAGGGCTAGATTTACATCCCAGGTGCACCTAAGCAAGGCACTCTAGGCACCCTTAGCTCAACCCTTGGCCACACCCCCACTCCTCATATGACCCCACCCCAGTCCTATCCCCTGTTTACTGGCACAGAAAATACCCTTGGCTTAATATCTGACTCTGGAGTTCTAGCTCAAGTGGTCAGAATCGGGCAGGAAGTGGGTGGAATGGGTTGGCTGGCTGATTATGATGGGAAATGTAGTCCTTCACAGCTGGAGGGCCTCAGAATACCCATCCCTTTTCTAACACCATTTAGTTACTTACATCTTGTTTCCAGATAGTCTGAGAAAGATACTTTTGCTGGTTGCCAAGCAACAGTGATATAGCGAGTAAGTAGATCAGAAAATACATTTGAGGCCATGAGACCAATAAGTCATACAATCAGAATACATGGGTTTCATTTAACAATATGTAGTTTCCTACTTACTTCATATCATCCTGAAGAAACTGTCAGGTTTCCCACTGGCTAATAATGAGTCAAGGGCTTTTCTGCTGGACAAAACAAAGGTATTCTCTTGCTGGGGATGTTCAATTTAAAGGTTATTATAGCCTTAATTGTCTACTGTTGGAGCTGACGATTCCATAGGGCCAGTCATTTTGAGGGAGGTTGAGTCTTCTCTCTATTAATAGCTGAGGCCAGTGACAATCAACTGTCCATAGACTGCAATAGCAACAGTACTTCCATAAATTGCAATGGCTACATGGAAAATGTAATGTAAACTGCCAGAAACATGCAAGTTTCCTTTACAATAAGTACTGAATTAGACATTTACATGCAGTGGAAGCACCCTTGTTTTACTCATCAGGAAACAATTGTTTGAGATATTTAGCTTTATATATTTGCTGGTTTATGCCAGTGGTTCTCAATCTTTATCAGGGCAGCCCAATATCTTATAGGTCATTTTCAAAGGCTGTAAACAGGGTAAAATGCAAATATCCTATATAATAATTCGCTAAAATGTGTGTAACAACGCAGCCATGCACAGTAGAGACTGCTGCTCGTTCTGCAGTCATGCACAGTAGAGACTGCTGCTCGTTCTGCAGCCATGCACAGTAGAGACTGCTGCTCGTTCTGCAGCCATGCACAGTAGAGACTGCTGCTCGTTCTGCAGTCATGCACAGTAGAGACTGCCTGCGCCGCGGCTGATATAGAGTTCAGCGTGTCCAGCTCTGTATCAACCTGCGGCGGGGGAAGTCTCTACTGCGCGTGACTGCCCCGCAACCGGCTGGCAGTGGCACTGTGACCCGTGTAACGGGTTCTTCAACTAGTATTATATATATATTACAATGGAAAAAAATAGCATATTGTGCATTACAATTTCCATAAATGTAAATTTAAAACTCAGCATTTACCTTTTGGTAGTCTTTATAGAGAATATAGAGAATAGTCTTTAACCCCTTAACGACCGGCCGCACGGTGCGTTGCAGTCACTAAAGGACCACGGAGCTTTTTTTTTTTTTAATTCGGATTCCGGACTCCCAGAACGGTGTGCAGTCGCGATGGGAGCCCACAATTCCATGACGGTCATAGTACGTCATGGGTCGTTAACTCAGATCTACCCATGACGTACTATGACCATCAAGGGTCGTTAAGGCAGGGCTTAAAATTTGAAGTCCTTTGCTACCAGCCAGACCTGAAAAGTTACTCTCCACTGCAAGCCATAACATACCCACCAGGGCTGAATTTCTACTCGCCAGGGCTAAATTTTCACTCGCCATTGGTTAGTGGAAATTTTGAGCCCTGGTTAAGGGGGTTAAAGGAATAGTAATATATTACAAAAATATCAGCTCCAATTAATCTTCATAGTATTTGGGCCATTGAGAGCGTTATTTCAATACTGTCAGAGTTGTAGTTCAAGAGTAATTCAATGATAAAGTATCCCCCCCGCCCCTTTTACTGATGTAACACTGCTCACCTCACAGCAGCAACACTGTCTGGATGGATCGCAGAGAGGGACAATCTTCAGTGAGCATAAGGAAAAACCTGTCAAGGGAGGCAGGATTTTCATTGTTCTCACAGTAAGAAGATTGTCCCTTGCTGTGATCTGTCCGGTCAAGTGACCAGATTCCACATCTGAGGGGAGGTGTCTTACACTAGATAAAAGGGGCGGGAGGGGGTTACTTTATCATTCAATTACTCTTGTACTACAACTCTGACAGTATTGAAATAACCCTCTCCACTCCCCAAATACTATGATGATTCATTGAAGCTGCTTTTATTTGGAAACATTACTATCCCTTTAAAGGGGAACATACACCTTCACCAAACTTGTGTCCATATGATTTACTTAGTAAAACTAAGTAATATTTGTTTGTTTTTTTAATCCATTTTACGTGGTGTTGAAGATATTAAGGCTTAAAATGTGCCACTTCCGCGTTCTGCGGCACAGAGTATGTGCAGCACAAAGTCGCAGGACTTCCCACCTCCCAGCTGCCCGAGGTAGTGCATTCACGCTTCCCTTCGAGGGGGTATTTATGTGGTCTAACATTACAACAATCTCAGTTTACCATGCTACTGAGGCTAGATATCGATCTCTGCCAATGAGACCGCTCCGGCTTACAGACAGAAGCCTCTGTCATCAGAGGAGGCTGGATAGAGTGAGGGAAGCAGAGGCAGAGTTACAGACTGCAGGTATAGAGCTGTACCTGCAGTCTATCCAGAAGTGCAGTGTTTAAATGTTAATTTTCAGCAATATAGGATTAAAAAAAATTAAAATTCAAGAATTCCACCTAATGGCTAGGTAATCTAACACATTTGTAGTGGGGTGATAGATCTCCTTTAATGCAGGATGCAAATGTATATTTAATTCTGCAGGGCTGCACAGGAATCAGTGTGTGTTTTTCATGCAATGCATTGCATACCCCTCTGCTTCATAAAGAGTTAAAAGGAGATATGCCCCATCATTTTTAACAATGTATAGTTGGTGAGCCAACAGTTTATGTTTATTTGGAACACTGTATCAATCCTAACACTGCAACATTCTAATGATCGTCCCTCAGCAGCATTTAACAAAGCATCCAAATACTCTAATCCTAACTGAAATTATGTGGGAAGAAGTGCACAGCTGTGTTTATCCCTACACTTATTTCTGCATCAGCTAAAAGCCCATTATGGATGCAGATATAATGAGATCAGCTCTCTCTTTATTCTTCTCACTCTTTATTTAAAGTGTTTCTTCAAACACAGTGTAGACATTTCATTAGCAGGAGGTGGAGGGGGACTCACTGGGGGGAACATTTATCAAGATAAAATCTGCTTCGAATGAGGTGAAGTCTATATACTTAGATGACCTTGACCAATTCTGTGAATAATCAACTGCGCCACACGTTCCAAAATCCTCATCGATTTAAATGGAGTTTAAAAAGCTTTGAATGCTCTATAGCATTGAAGGGCTTAACAGCCCCATTTCAATGAGCCATTTAAGGACCAGAGGGGTGTGCAACGCATTGCTGTCTGGCCCTTAAAGGGTTAATAGGGAGTTTTATATTTCCCTGTGGTGCATCTGGTTTGCCCTTGGATTTCTCTTTGTCTTCTAGGTGCATCAGCCTTGCTGTATCTTCAAATTAGCATTATTTCTTCAAGGGTATTTATCAAATCAGATATTTTATAACTATTTCTCCAGTTGGTACCCACAGGGATGTAATACCCACATCTTGCATGTGGCATTTATCCTTCCCTACAGATCAATTAAGTGTGCAGATAAATTTTTTAAGGTCTATGAAGTGATACTTTTTTTATCCTCATATTTCATGAGACCAGCAGAACAATACATCATCCCATGCCACCAGCAGAGCAACACACAATTACATGCGACCAGCAGAGCAACAAAACATTCCATGCCACCAGCAAGGCATTACACCATTACATGCCACCCAGCAGAGCAACATACCATTACATGCCACCAGCAGAGCATTACACCATTACAAGCGATCAGCAGAGCATTATACCATTACATGCCACTGTATTCCAGATGCTAAAGAAGAGCAGTTCTGGAGCAAGCCAACTGCACCATAAGGGACAAATGAACATTTACATTGACTTAAATGGGGCATTCAACAAAAACCCTTGAATGGTAGAGAGGTCTCCAACATATTTCTGGAAACCTCTAGTATTCAAGGGTTAAGAAAGTTAAGGATACTAGAAGAAGGCATGATCCACAGTAAGAGAGTGGAAGACTGTGTGGTAATGTGCTGTAGGTACTACATTACAGGAAATTGTGATAGGATCTAACACAAGTCTGGATTACATTGCAACATGACACAGGAAGGGAATGCACAGTGGGGCTGCCTCACTGCAAGGTCAGTTGGATTATTGTACAAAAATCAATGTCTTTATTACCACAGTATAAAAAAAACAACAAACACATAAAAGGCAATAAGCCCGTGATCCACCTTATGCAGTTCATGAAGAGTTTCACTTAATTATTTGAGTGCCTGAGGGATACACAACACATTGCAAAGAGATGCATTGTGCACCCCTTTGGCACCTAAAGGATTCATTAGAACAGGATTAAGTGAAAAGTAATGAAAAGCTTAATAAGAATCATGGTCTTTTCCTTTCATTGCCTTAAACGTGTTTGTTGTTTTATACTGTAGTAATAAAGACATAGATTTATATATAAAAATCCGACTGGCCTTCTTAGAGACAGCTCCATTGAGCATTCCTTACTCAAGGGACACTATACCAACATACAGTGTTCTTAACACCAAAGGGAAAAGGGTGATAAGCTTCTTGGGAAAGGAAATCTTTTTCTCAGGATAATTCCATTCTTGCTTAATCAAAGCGAGGAAATTACTTTGTGTACTGAGAAGACCTTTTTGGATCCCAGGTAAAGCTCATCAGCAATGGGCCTGATATGCTTGACTATACATGGAACCAGAAAGATAGGAGCCCTCCCTATAACCTTGTTCAGAAGACTTCTGAATCAGAATCAAATATTTCAACTTATTGACCATGATAGAGGGAAGAGGATGGAGTTGCACATTATGAGGGTCTTGAAGGTCTTTTTAGTGACTGACTGAAATAAAGACATCATGAATGCCCCATCAGCAGAGGTACTGGACAAGGGAGTAGCAACTGACCAAGCAGATGGTAGTGTCAGGTCCTTGGTGCAGTTCTTGTACAACTTCTTAGGATAGCCTGCATCCAGTGTAAACATGTAGACCAGGAACAAGGCTCCAGTCTCTTCCAGGACAACCCAATATCAGGCACAATACATAAAAAACTTATAGCCCCCAGTGTTTTTAATGGCTGACCAGGTCACTTAGATAGATCTCTAATAGATCTGCTGGAACCATCACAAAGGGAAGATAAAGTCAGGAGCCAGACTGAAGTGGACCACCATGGGAAGGCTGCAGCCTAACCCTTCAGCAGCTTAGATATATAGTTTGAATACCTAGAACCTGGTCTGAATGGGAGACTGACACTTTATGGAACACAAGCATGCTTAATCACTCTGAAGTTGCGCACACAATCAAAACAGACAAGAAGGCCAGGCTAACAGCAGGAACCATAGTGACCAAATAGAGAAGTCCAGCAGGACCCTCATACCAGAAGAATGGGATTGCTAAGAGGATGGGCCCCCTCTGAAACTATCATCGATGGGAACTAGTCCAGATGACCACAGTGGTGCCCAGCTGGATCCCCAATGAAAACAAACAGTGAGTAGATATGGGAAACAAACACTATCCTCTACCTGCCTGGGTAGGAGAGGAAAAAATGGGATGGTGGGGTATGAGATCCATTTTAAAGTTTACTTTACTACATGGAGGGGAGCTCTCTCAGGTGTGCTACCTGGGGACCCTGAAAGAAATAAAAATTACTATTAAATTAAGATTTTTGAAAAGTTCACGGAAGTCAGTGTAAAATTGTATTTCTCCCCATTATGCAGTCGGTTTGCCCCAGAAATGATCCTGTTCCTCAGAATGCCTTATTCATGATATTAAAAAATATAAATTTCCAGCTCATTTGTAAAAATATATCGAACTATCGTTAGAAATAAAGACACGACTATCATAAATATGGGCGATTCTGAAAGCTTTCTTAAAATCATGTATTTCTTATAAAGTGGCAGTTCTACTTAAACCAATTATGAACTAAATGGATATTTTCAGTAATCCTTTGCACATAATATGCAGTTGAAAAATGGTAACCCTTCTCCAGTATTTGATGGACTATAACTTCCATCATCCTCAACCAGAAATTGGCTTGCTGAGAATGATGGGGATTATAGGCCAATGACAGTTGGAGGGCTGTACGTTGGCCATTAAAAATGTCTAGTCATTCATTTATACTAGCTGCATAGTGCTGGCAACTTACCACTAGTTAGAAAATCCACTTTCATATACCTGATAGAAGCACACAGAATCAAATGACGGCTGGCTGGTATTTGGGTTAAATGGCCCAAGGCTGATTAGATTTTAACACTGTAATTGCCATGGGTTGTTCAACACATTGCAGAACAGTTTGTTCCATGCCCCTCTGACATCCAAAAGGTTATAATTTGGTTCACCATGGAAAACCACAGATCTTTCAAAATAGATGGTGCAGTAAAATCAGCACCTGTTGGGGAATACCTTAACAGCCAGATGTCAAAAACTTTTCAGATTCATAGCGCTAATCTATAGCAGAGTGCAACTTTTGAGGATCAGTAGAATTGTAATATAAGAAAACAAATCCATACCGTTAGATAGCTAAATTGGTTAATTCACTGGCTGTAGAATCTGTTCAAATCTCAAGGTCACAGGTTCTAGTCCTGGCAAGGTCAACTCAGCCTTTCACCCTTCTAAGGTAGATAAAATGAGTCTAGGACACACTTGAAAAATGACACAATCTCAATATGTTCTTCCTGATAAAATACACACACACACACACACACACACACACACACACACACACACACACACACACACACACACATATATATATATAAATTATATATGAGGTCAAAGAAGGCAGCTTTATGCAAATGCCATTTCAGTCCAAACTATCACAAAGTAATGCAGTTGTTACTATCACATTCCATGAAAAATTATAGTCAATTGCTCATTTCTCCCATAGAATTCAATAGAACAATTAAAGGGGAACTACCATCCTGCAAAAACTTAATCTTATTTAAGTCTTCATCTGGTGACTAGCTGCTTAGTAGCAATAGTCGCCAGAAATATTACCCGATTTACAAGATTTTCTACTTACTCTGAGGTGGACAGTAGCAGTAGCGCTACGAAGCAGCTAGTCGCCAGATGAAGACTTAACTAAGATTACGTTTTTGCGGGGTGGTAGTTCCCCTTTAAACACCAGGTAAACTGTCCAAACAAACAGTGGATTGTTACCCTTGTTTTACTCAGCAGGAAGTTAGCATCATTTTTAACATGTCCTGCTTCTTTTGAAAGGAAAATAATAACAGAAATCTTCTATTGCCCTGAGAGCTTTTGCAGTAGATGATATTTCCAAAACACCTGCAGATTTCTATTTGTCCTGAGTGATAACAGTTAGTCACCAATGCCCTGCCTATATATATATATATATATATATATATATATATATATATATAGTATATTATATATAATGAACTGTATAGTCTACCATGGCTGGATTTTCCTACCAATCACACAGCTGGAATAATGAATGCCTGAAGCAAAAGACACAAATCATTTGTTGCAATAAACACTTATTTTGTAGCACATCAGTACAAAAACATATGTACAAAATGGATATAATTATTTATATATCCTTTCACACACACACATACCATTTTTTCTTTAATTCCAATTTCCAGTATAAACAATTACAAATATCGTTATGCTGTACGCACACCGAGGCTGATGTATGAAGTAAAGTGGTGTAAATCATAGGTGGGCAAGTAACAATTCACATGGAGACCTCTCTAACATGCCAGGGGGAGATTCACTAAGCGGTGATAAAGTAGAGATGACTTCTCCAGCTTATCACTTCTCCAGCTGCTATGTTATTATATGAAGCATACACTAAGATTTCTTCAAATTTGGAGATCTTGGTGCATAGGCTCTATAGAATAACATAGGAAATTAAGAAGTGATAAACTTCCCTTTATCTCTCTGTATCACCGCTTAGTGAATCTTCCCCAAGAAGCTGAAAGTCCCCTATAGACTTTTGGGAATTCTGGGAATGTTTGTTTACCTTGTGCAGTTGGTTTGTCCCAGAATTGCACCAGAGACTATTATACTAAATAAAAGAAAGAGCCATTCAGAAACAGATCAACATCATGACAGTGTTCAAATAAAAATTCCCAAAATGCCCATTCATTTAAATGAATCCTTTAAAGGGATAGTAATACCCAAAATGCACATTCATTTAAATGAATCCTTTAAAGGGATAGTAATACTTCGTTGTATCTTTATTTTATTTTGTAGGCATTAAAAAAACACGAAGAATGATATGTCTTATTTCTCAAACCTTTATGGTTTAAGAGATATTCACAAGCAAAGTTTCCCCTCCTGCCCCTTTTTCCTAGTGTAAGCCATCTCTTCTCAGATGTGAATCTGGTTGTATGACCAGACAGATAACAGAAGGGGACAATCTTCTTTGTATAAAAACAATGAAAGCCCTTCCCCCCTTGACAAGTTTTTCAGGTTTTTCCCTTATCTTAAGTGAAGATTGTCCCTCTCTGCAGTCTACCTGGGCACCTCCCTTCTGATCTGGCTGAACGGGGGGGGATACTTTGCTTGTGAATATCTCTTAAACCATAAAGGTTTGAGAGATAAGACTTATATCGTTCTTCATGTTTTTTTAATGCCTACAAAATAAAATAAAGATAAAACGAAGTATTACTATCCCTTTAATCCCTTGAAAACTAGAGAGGCCTCCATCTAAGTGTCATGCAATGGAGACCATGTAACGCCTTAACAACCCTTGATGTGTCAGGACCATCTCGATGGTTCCGGCACTTAAGAACTGGTGACGGTCCTGGCACTACATGGAATTCCGGGGTTGACACAGAGCTGCAAGCTGCTCATCAACCCAAATGCAACACATGTGCTCTGGCCGATCATTAAAGGGATAGTAATACTTCCTTTTATCTTTATTTTATTTTGTAGGCATTAAAAAAACATGAAGAACGATATAAGTCTTATCTCTCAAACCTTTATGGTTTGAGAGATATACACAAGCAAAGTTTCCCCTCCTGACCCTTTTACCTAGTGTAAGCCATATCTTCTCAGATGTGGAATCTGGTTGTAAGACCAGACAGATAACAGAAGAGAACAATCTTCTTCCTATGAGAAGAATGAAAGCCCTGCCCCCTTGACAGGTTTTTCCCTTATCTTAATTGAAGATTGTCCCTCTCTGCAATCTACCTGGGCACCTCCCTTCTGCACTGGCTGAGCAGTGTTACATCAGTAAAAGAGGCGGGAGCGGGATAATTTGTCATTGAATTACTCTTGAACTACAACTATGACAGAATTGAAATAACACTCTCCAAAGTCCAAATACTATGATGATTAATTAGAGCTGCTTTTATTACGAAACATTAGTATCCCTTTAAGGGGTTAAACCTTTGAGTGGCAGAGGGGAACACGTACCCCCCTGGCACTCAAAGGGCTATATGGTTTAGGAATTAGTATTTTTCCCCCATATTGGTTTGCCCCAAAATGTAAGTTCTCTTTAGTACATTAACCTCACTGTCTGTATCAGCACCTACTTACACCCAAGAAGAAATACATAACAGAAAATCTGCACTTTTCTTAAAAAAAAAAGAAAAAAAAATGCATTTGTTGATCTGGCTCAGTTCATAAGTGGAAGCGTGTGAAGCAAATTAATGCTACTGCATATTATATTACTTCTATATACACAAGGAAATGCATCTTTTTGCATTAAACCACCTCTTACATCATCTTGACATACAAGTCTATGGAGAGGATGTTCTTCTGAAAAGGATGGATGCATCTGTACAGCAATCTGTGCCACATGGTACAAATAAAATATCCTATTGATGTAAATTGGGACTTTCAATCCTTTGAATGCCAGAGGGGTACACAACACATTTCCCACAATTTATTTAATTAAAAATAAAGAAAACCATAAAAAAGTGTGGAAAAAAACACAATATTTATTGGTTTGCTGGTTATCATTTGTGCCCACTGGGTTCATTTTTTATGGAGACTGCAGGAAAGGTATGACAGGTCATGCATACCTATAAAATTTGCCATTTTATTGGGGCTCTGTCCCTCTGGGGCAAAAAGCCCCATGCCACCCTTTCACTTACTATTCTTCCAATTTTTGGAAATATTATTGTGTAGTGTGTTTGTGTATTACATTGATGCACATCTGTAAAACTGCCATTAATCTGTTTTTAAACTTCACTAGATGTGTTTTTATTTAGTTGGTGTAACATACAAATTTTGTCTTGCTCACATGTATTAAAAGAAGCCAACAAGTTGCTGTTAGCAGGTTATGAAAGGACCTGCATTGATCCTGCCCACAGATCCAGCACTGAAGGGGTTAATACCCCCAGCTCTAGCCTCTAATTCTTCTTTTGTTTGTCTGTTCTCTGCTTCTCTCTCCCTTATTTTCATAGAAGAAAGAGAGAGACAACAACCACTCACAAAGGCAATGTGTAAGACACACTGCATCTGTGAATCAAAATGCTGGTACATGTGACCGCTATAGTAACAATCACATGTACGGGCAAAGCAGAGAAGGACTGAAACTGAAAGCTCCGGTCCTGGAGCGCTCAGTTTCAGCCGCTGCAGTATGATAGCAGAGAGCACTGAGGTGCGCTGCCATCATTTAACCCATGACGTGTCAGGGACTTCTTGGGTCCTTATGGGAAGTTTACCCACTACGGTCCTGGCATGTCATGGGTCTTTAAGGGGTTATGAAGTGATATCTCAGAATGGTAACATGTTAAAGGTTCCTTGAGGACCAATTGGATTATTTCTGGATTAGAGCAAACATTGACATAGCAATGTCCTGGAAGGGTTAAGGGTTAATATTTCAAAAATCTCAGGGTGAGCTCATTTCAAAAGTTCCCAGGTATGGTTCACTGAGAATGGACTGGAGTACTTCTGAGTTAAAGCATGCATGGACATTTTTTCCTGCTGTTGAATCTACAGTATGGGAGTGCTAAAGGTTAATATTTCAGAGACTTCCGGGTCATCTTATACTGAATGTTCCCAGGTTTCTGGGGCAAACCAACTGCACTATGGGGTCATATAAAATCTTCAAAATGCCATTGATTTAATACTAGAGAGATCTCCAGAGCAATGTGCTGAAGACATTTTTAAATATCCAAAAAAAAATAAATAAATAAGTTTAACCCACTGAGTGCCAAAGAGGTATCCAAGGCATTGCAATGCTTTGGATAACTCTGACACTCAGACTTAAATCAATGGGGATTTTTATTTCTTCCGTGTGGCACAGTTGATTCCCCCCTCTTTAATTGCTCCATTTTATTTTATGCTTATGGCCGTATATGTTTACCTGTTTCCCTCTCTCTCTTGGAGGCCTCTCTAGAATCTGAAGGGTTAAGGAAAGTATAAACAATCAGCCCTTTATTATGAATACATATGGGGCCTTAGGCACAAAAGTAAAGAGGAGCGATTCTGGAGCAAACCAAGTTAAAGGTATAGTAATATTTAACCCCTTAACGACCCTTGACGGTCATATTACGTCATGAGTCGATCTGAGTTAACAACCCATAACGTACTATGACCGTCATGGAATTTCAGGCTCCCTCCGCAGCAGCACGCCGTTCGGGGAGTCCGGAATTGGAAAAAAAAAAAGCACAGCGGTCCTTTAGTGACCGCCGCATGCCTGTGCGGTCAGTCGTTAAGGGGTTAAAGATTACTATCCCCCATCTTGTAGCTCTTCAAAAACCGAGTAAAATGAGCCCAGCGGCATCTCTCAAACCTTTATGGTTTGAGAGATACCGCTTTCAAAGTTCCCTCTTTTTGCCTCTCCCCTGACATCAGCATTCTAGCTGAGAGCAGGGGAATCCTCTCCTGGGATCAGCCAGTGGCTCTGCAACAGTGCCGAGATTGCAGTAATAAAAAAGAAATCCTTCACTATAAATGTCTTCTACTTGTTCTTGGTTTGCAAGCACACATAGGAGATCTTTTCAGTTAAGGATTTCCTTTTTACTACCGCAATCTCGGCTCTGCTGCAGAGCCTCCGGCGGTCCCGGGACCGGATTCCCCTGCTGTCAGCTAGAATGCTGACGTCAGGGAAGAGGGAACTTTGAAAGTGGACATCTCTCAAACCATAAAGGTTTGAGAGATGCTGCTGGGCTCATTTTACTCAATTTTTGAAGGGCTACAAAATGGGGATAGTAATTTTTAAGTATTACTATCTCTTTAAAAGTGACCACATGTCCCTGATTGCCTAGGACAGTCCCAGATTTTAAGTGTGTGTGTGCCTTCTCCCGGACATCCCCCTTCTGGGACAATACAAAGTCCCTGAATTAAGACTCCAGAGCACAAAGTTCTAAACACTAGAACAGAACTGCCCATTGTCACAGAAAGTGATACCTCTGTTGGGCTACAAGAAAATGGTTTCCCTACACACAAGAGAGAGAACTGATCCCTGATCCAGACATCGATTGGTAGCTGCAGTATCATTTTATTGTTGTGTAATGTTAGTTTTAGGCTTTGGGCTTCATGAACATTTTCTTGTAGCCCACAATAGGCATCACTGTCACAACAGTCAATGGTCAGGTCTCCCTCTATTGTTTAGAACTCTAGGGTACACTCTTCTCTCCGCAGTGTCCCTGAATGGCAGAACTGAAATGTGGTCACTCTAAACCAAGTTCATTATAGGGGAAAAATAAAATGCTTCTTTGATTTAAAGGGATAGTAATACCTAAAATGTAAAAAAAAATATGTTGTAGGGTTTATCCCCCTGAGTAAAACAAGAGTACTCCCACTGCTGAAAGATGTTTCATTCAAAAGTTATTAATTTTCAAAGTTGAATTTTTTAGGTGCAATATCACAGTGGCCTGAAATTTTACAGTGGCGCTGTTGCTACACCATCCTATGGAGATTTATGGTCCTGAGACCAGAGCTGTACAATTTCAGGCCACTGTGATATTGCCCCTAAAAAAATTCAACTTTGAAAATTAATAACTTTTGAATGAAACATCTTTCAGCAGTGGGAGTACTCTTGTTTTACTCAGGGGGATAAACCCTACAACATATTTTTTTTTACATTTTAGGTATTACTATCCCTTTAAATTAAGTTTTTAACCCATTGAATGTTAGAGAGGTATTGCTCCATAATGCAATGGCAACCTCTCCAGTGTTCAAGAAGTTAAATTCCCCATTTAAAATCAATGGACACTTGGGTTTTTTTTTTATTTGTCTCCTATGGTACACTTGGTTTGTTACAGTATTGCCCCCCTTTACTTTTGTGCCAAAAGAGGATTATTTGTAACTCTTCGCTGTTCCTTTAAAATACTAATTACTATCCCCATCATCTCCAACCAGTCAATAGCTGGCTATGGACTATGGGCATTGGTGTCCACAGAACATTTTCCATGGGGGCAAAGCCATAAAATTACCCCCACCCCCCAGGCCAGCCCAGCCAGCCCCTATATGTATATGGAGGGGCAAGTGTAAGTACCCCCTTGCCCCACTCCGGATCCCCATGACTGTGGGAATTGTAATCCTGAACAGCTGGTGAGTCTCATGTTGTCCAGCCTTGCCTTAATCTTTGAGTGCCAGAGGGGTACGCAATGCATTACAAAGCATTGCATGCCCCTCTGGCACTCAAAGGGTTAACCTGTACATTATATGAAAGTCAACACTTTTAAATCCCTCCTGCATCCTTTTATATCTGTATTCAAGAATAAGCACAGCTACAGACTCCTTTATCTGTAAAAACTAGAACAAAATACTTTAACCCTTTAAGCACCAGAGAGCTGTGCCAAGCAATGCTTCACAATGTGTCGCACTCCCCTCTGGTCCTTAAAAGGTTAAGGTGCCAACCTGTAATTCTACACTTGCACACACCGACATTAATACACGTGTTTCTATAGCCTCATTCACCCATATTCACACACATTTTCATTTGTGCCATGTGTACATTTGCACATTCACATGGATTCCTGCATAAATATGTCCCCTGAAAACTCTACAACAGCCATGATCAAGGTATCTCTGTCCTGTCCTGTAGTTCTTCCTCCTCCTCCTCCTCCTCACTAGATGAATGATCTGTGGAATCTGTATCACTGGCCCCGTGTTCAATAGGAGCTATTGACTTCTTCCTTGGTGGTTTCTTTCTCCTTAAACACATTTGGATTCCACCCCACACAAGCATCACCAGTATTCCTAATGCCACCAGTCCCAAAATCATGGGAATAAATAATTTATCAAACCAACTTTCATCATCAGTTTCTGTAATATCAGTAGCATTGCCCAGTGAATACACCTTGGTAGTTTTAGATGTTTGGGGTTGTGGAGAGCTGGAGATGTTGAATGCACATTCCCCCTCACAATGACTGTCTTCATCAGAACAGGGTAATGAGGCATTGGCTGCATTCAGGCAATACTCGGCACAGTTCTTGTGTTCCCAGCATCTTCTAAGCTCAGAACCTCCTCCTTTATCATTCAGCTGAATGCATGAACATTGGGTTTCTATACATGAGTAAGAGCCATTCACAATATCACACATAAAGGTTGCGCTTCCATCAATCCCATTGTTTAGTATAGTAATTTTTGAGACTTCTGGAAATAAATCAAGGTTGTATTGGTCAGTAAAATGATAAAGTATTTGCTCTGCAACCTGTGGACTGGAAACATTCCAGGTAACCTTAGAATGACATATAGAAGCAAAAGTGTTGGCACATGGGTAGTCCTTCCAAACCCAGCTATGATTTCCAATTCTAGAATGGAGAAGACCACTGCTGTTC
This sequence comes from Rhinophrynus dorsalis, assembly GCA_037306005.1. Lineage (NCBI taxonomy): Eukaryota > Metazoa > Chordata > Amphibia > Anura > Rhinophrynidae > Rhinophrynus > Rhinophrynus dorsalis. Next base: position 14,999,156 of record CM074728.1, read on the forward strand.
TGTAACCCAGCACAGCGTCTCCTGGCACAGGTGCCTTTAGGCATCCCTGTCCAATAATTCACTGTTGTTTCATCACCTCCTGAAACCCATGTGAAGCCATACAATTTCATCTGGCTAGTTATGCATATTTTGGCTGGTTTGGAAAGTCCAATCCAAAATACATCAGCATCATGCGTGCTTTGAAAATGACCCAGAAGCTGCAAAATCTCTCTCTCTTCTTGCATGTTCTTCATGGTGGTGAGAGATCCTTTAGGTCCACAGGAAGAGAGTGCATTAGAAAATGTAAGTTGCTTGGTATGGACCATGTAGCAATTGCCCGTATAATAGCAAAGGATATCTTCCCCAAGGAAAATGGGTGCCCTGCACAGACACAGTGCGAGAAGTAACCAGGATGGCTGCATACCTCTCATTTATCAGGCTCATACTAACACAAGCTCCTTTCTGCTTTTTCTGGATATGCAGTTTCCGGAGGCTTGGGAGGATATGACTTCTAAGCTTGGGAACAAAACTGAGAAACAGGAAACATGAGGTAACTCATGCCAATGGGAGTTTAGGATGTAGTTTATACAATGTGCTTGTTATATGTGTTGCCAGAATACAGATGCACCGTGTAATAATGGAAAGTACAATTGCCTGAAATAGTGGATTCCATCTAGAATATAAAATAAAACCAATGTTCAAATAGGGTTTGCTGTTTTAAAATACATAGTGTAATTATCTGACTAACTAATAAAGCAGTTTTAGCTTCTGTGAAATTATGTGGACCTCATGTATAAAGGAATGGAGAATTTCTGGGACATGTCAACAATACTATATGGAACATATAAAAATACCCATTGAGTTAAATGATGATTTTATCTCCGTCAAATACCAGAGCCTGCTGCAAAGCAATGTATTGGAGACTTCTGTGGTATTTGAGAGGTTAAAAGCCCCATTTGAAGTGAATCTGTCACCTTAAATTCAAGTTTTCATACATAACCTTTTGATTGCAAGAGGGGTACACAACGCATTGCCAAGCAATGCGCTGCGTACCCGCTGGCACTCAAAGGGTTAAAAACATCATTAACCCTTTGCATGCCAGAGGGGAATCCAAAGTATTGCAATGAATTGGCAAGCCCTCTGGCACATAATGGTCAAAACTATCTATGTATCATGCAAACCAAAAGTCTAACAGCGACACAGATTAGGACATACTGATCATTTTATTTATTTATGGTGAATGGTACCATATGTTAATATATTTTAATGTGCCCAGTGCTTTATTGGTATACTGCATCACATGCAGTGAGACTTCAACTTTTTCAAAAATATAAAAAGTAGCAATGTCTCCTAAACTATAGATCAGTTGGTCTTTTGGGTAACATCCCACATACACAGATGTAAATGAAATCTTCAAACATGCAAACTACAATTCAAGGTGACAAGTGTACCTAAAATTAACTGGAATTTGTATTTGTTCCTTATGGTGCAGCTGAATTGCTCCATAATTGCGCATGCAGACACACACATTTCTGTCATACACTACTCTGCAGTGCAGGGTTAATGTCAAATATGATCTGTTACAGGGAAAAGAAGGCACTCAAGGGCCGTGTCTGTGAAATAACCTGTTATGGGGAAATAAGGCACTCATCCATGTCACTGAACTAATCTGTTACAGTGGGAATACGGCACTCAGAAGCCATGCCACTGTAATAAAAACCTGTTACTGGGCGGGGAAATAGCCTGTTACAGTGGAGATAAGGCACTCAGAAGTCATGCCACTGTAATAACAACCTGTGTCTGGGTGGGGAGATAAGACACTCAAAAGTCGTGTCACTCTAATAACCTGTTACAGGGGAAATAAGGCACTCTAGAGCCGTGTCAATGTAATAACGTTACATGGGAAATAAGGCACTGAAGAGCCGTGTCACTGTAATAGCCTGTTACTGGGGAAATAAGGCAGTCAGGAGCCCTGTCACTGTAATAGCCTGTTACTGGGGAAATAAGGCAGTCAGGAGCCCTGTCACTGTAACAACTTGTTACTGGGGAAATAAGGCAGTCAGGAGCCCTGTCACTGTAATAACCTGTTACTGGGGAAATAAGGCAATCAGGAGCCCTGTCACTGTAATAACCTGTTACTGGGGAAATAAGGCACTCAGGAGCCATGCCACTCTAATAAATGGTTACTGGGGAAATAAGGCACTCAGGAGCCATGCCACTCTAATACATGGTTACTGGGGAAATAAGGCAGTCAGGAGCCCTGTCACTGTAATAACCTGTTACTGGGGAAATAAGGCAGTCAGGAGCCCTGTCATTGTAATAAATAGTTACTGGGGAAATAAGGCACTCAGGAGCCATGCCACTCTAATAAATGGTTACTGGGGAAAATGACACACAGTAACTGTCTGGGGATTATAGCCCTGCACATCTGGAGAGCCTAAGGTTGCCCTCCTCTGCTGTAGATTTCTATCTCAGATCAATATAAAGAATTAGTGTCAATACAGATAGGATGTTGATTCAGGGAGAAAACTGATAACCTTTTGGAGTCAGCAAGGAATTTTTTTTTACATAATTGGAAAAGGATTACGTTTTTTTGCATTGATCTGGATCAACAAAAAAGGTAAGGCAAAGGTTGAACTTGATGGACATGTCTTTTTTCAAATCTCATTAACTACGTTTCCATGTGTGATCCTGCTTACACTATACCGAATCCCTGAATAAAGCCTGCATGTCTCTTGATATTTTGCACATGCTGCTGATGACATCAGACATACTACAACTACTAGAATTGGTTTGACCTTGCTTAGACCCTGTATAATTGGATACAAAGCAGTCTGAATATAGAAAAGCAATCAGTGACGTCACACTGCCTAGCAAGAAAACAGACATGGTTCTGAATATTAAGAGGATAATAACTAAAAATAAAATAAATAAAGAGTTAATAACTCTTAGGATGAACCTTGAAATCTAAAATTGTTTCAACATTAACCCCTTAAGCACCAGGGTCCTGGGAAGTAACCTTTCCTTAAGGACCCGTTTGGTCTTTCCGACGTGCTGGTACACATGACCTGTGACACGTACCCAAGAGCTGCGGACTGAGAGAGACCGCTCCAGTCTTGGAGCAGTCAATTTCACTTCCTGTTTGTACTTACAGTACACCTGGGGGAGAGCTGTAAGTAAAATGTATGTGACGTACTATGACCGTTACCGGTCCTTAAGGGAAAATCGTGTGACGGTCATGGCATGGCATGCGGGCGTTAAGGCCCATATGGTCAAAAGAAGAGTGGAGGTATTCTGGAGTAAAACATTTGCACTCGAGGGGAGAACTAAAAATTCCCATTAATTCAAACGCGGATTTTAACGTCTTGAATGCTGAAGAGGATTCCAACGTATTTCTTCACAATGCATTGTAGACATCTCTAGCATTCAAGAGGTTAAAAGTCCCATTTATATCAATGGAATTTTTAGTCCTCCCCTACTGTACAAATAGTTTGCCCCACAAAGTTCAAAATGAAAGTGGAACATACGACCCTTAATGTTCATACTTGGGAACTTTGTCTGGTGCCACTGGGGGATATAAATGATAAATCATATAAAAAGGGGTGTGTTCACTTGTCAGTGGGTGGGGCTTAGTGGACATGTCACAAAAGTGGGTGGGAAATGGGAGGAACAGGGTGAGCAGGATTTCTCATGAAACTCACCATCACGGGAGAATAAGTGTCGTCCCCGGAGACCCAGTAATCAGCTGCAAAAATAAGAGCTGCAATGACTTTTAAATAAAATCTCTCCCAGTTGCAGAAATACTCTTGTTTAACTCAGCAGAATGTGTTCAATGTGGAAGAAAATGCTTGGGCAGATGACAAAGGGAGAGAGAGGTAGGGAAGGAGGTGAAAGGGATGGAGGACGGGTGGCAGAGCAGCAAAAGTTAAAACTGGCATTCATTTTAGTGGGACTTGCAACCCCTTGAATAAAGGACAAAATGTGAGAATATTGAAGTTGTTAGTTGTCGGTATGGGCTGAAGTCAAGTAGTAGGAAGAGGACAGAGAGACAAGGATGAGAGGCAGAATGGCTATGAAGTAAGGCAGGATTAGGGAGAGTAAGGAGAAATGCAAACAGGACAGCACTAATTAGGTCATGGGGCAGATATCCATGGAGAGGAGAGCTATGGGCTGGAAGATCATATGCTGGACACCAAAGGGTTTAGTTTACATCTCAGGTGCTCCTCAGAGCGCCCCGCTCTATATCAACCGCACCACAGGTAGTCTCTACTGCGCATGACTGCAGCACTCGCAGCAGTGTCTACTGCGCATGACGTGGCTTTACACACGATTTAGCGAATTATTATATAGGATATTATATATATATACAGGGCTCAAATTTTCCACTTGCCTCCTTGCATTTGGCGAGGAGAAATTGAGTGCGGGCGAGTGGAAATTGAAACCCTTTCCCTGCAATTCCGCGTTCATACCCCCTTTCTTGCCTCTGGCACTTAGCACCCCTGCCCTGCCGGAGAGGAAGTGACTGCTGAGCACTGCAGCGCTCATCTTCCGCTTCCTGGATGGCTGCTCTGCAGTTGCTGAAGACGTCAGGAAAGTGGTTGCAAGGAGGTGGGGAAACGGAATGATGAGCAGCTACAAGCCAAGATGTCATCAGGTAGCTGCGCGGGCTGCTTAAAATAAGCAAACACCAGCTACGCACATACATTATAGCTAATGTGTTACTCAAGTGGTGCTGCGCCTGCTGCTCCCCTGCTTTCTGGTGAATTTTTCTGACTGTTGTTGCTGTGCGGCACCCTACAACGACAAGCTGTGTTCAGGTGAGAATTACATCTTCCCATATTCTCAAACCAAGGATCGCTTCATCCAGTCTAAATTTTAACCCTTTGAGTACCAGAGGAGTATGCAACGCATTGCTTTGCAATGCGTTGCATACCCTTTGGGTATTCAAAGGGTTAAAGTTACTATACTGCCCCTGGCCTGAGGAGAAATTTTCTGAAAGACATGGACACTTAGACAGTGAGAAGGGGAGTGAGATGGACAATGAGGCGGGAGAGAGAAAGATGGACACATGGAAAAGAAAAGGGTGAAAGAGATGGGCACTTTGATAATTAGAGGGAGAAAAAGATGGACATTTGGAGAGAGAAATATGGACTGAACGCTTGGACAACACGGAGGGAGAGAGATGTACAATGAACACTGAGAAGGAAAGAGATGGGTACTTGGACAATGAGAGAGAGAGTTGGACACTGAGAGGGGGAAAGTTAGTTGGAAAACGAAAGTGGGAGATGGACACTAGAACAATGGAAGAGAAAGAAAGATGAACACGGACAATGAGAGGGGGGAGAGGTGGGCATCTGGACAATGAGAGGAGGAGACAGAGGTGGACACACAAATGAGAGGGGGAGGGAGATGGACACTGAGAGGGAGAGAAAGAGGTGGACACCTGGACAGCAAGAGGAGGAGATGGACACCTCAATGAGAGGGGGAGAGAGTTGGACACTGAGAGAGAGGTGAACACCAAAACACCAAAAGCAGCTTGAGGACCAGCATTGTGGCTATGTCTCCACCCTCCAGTATTTAATATCCCTTACCTTTTTGACTTGTCGTCACCTCCTATTGTACACTGTAATTTCCATACTTATACATTGAAAACCTGATTGGCAAAAATTAGAAAATGTAAGAAAAAAGTAGCACACAATAACCTTAACAATTTTGATAATTCCCTGCCCACTATACTCACCCAGTGCAACACCTCCTAAAAAAGTGGGAGTATGGGTAGGGTTAAAGGTGGGGATATGGGTGGGGCTAGGCATGGAAACTGGTGGCGAGTAACTTTTCAGCGCTGGCTAGTAGCTCAGGACTTGAAATTTTGAGCCTTGATATATATATATACTGACATTTAAACAAACAATAATGTGAGTTGTATTCATACCTGGGAACTCTCCGGATTTGCCCCGGAGACTCCGGTTCTGACAAAATTTTACCGGGTCTCTGGGGCAGAGGCTGATTACTCCGGATGTGGAGAGTTTCTATTGAAACTCTGCCACATCCGCTTTTTCTCACGCTGATCCTCAGTCCCCAGCCTTCTGTGTGACACCTTTAACCCTCTGAGTGCCAGAGTGGTAAGGAATGCATTGCTTTGCAATGCATTCCGTACCACTCTGGCACTCAAAGGGTTAAGTCCCCCCTCACTCGCGGCAAGCCCCGCCCCTTTTTGACGCGATTAGCGTCATTTTTGTCACCCCCTGGTGAACAGAGGACTACCCTCCGGGTAGCCCTCAACTGGAAGTTCCCAGGTATGGTTGTATTGCTGTAGAGCAATATGATACACTTATATACACACCACAACATCTGATCTCCTAAAAAATAGGGACATCAGGGTGCAAAAGAGGGACAGAGGGATTGGGTCTAAAATAGGGACTGTCCCTCCTAAAGACAGACACTTGGGAGGAATGCCTACAGTGCAATTGGTTTACGTTTATATATATCCTCTGATATAACAGAGACATGGACCCTGTATTTAAAAGAAAAGAGGAGCAATTCTCGAGCAAACCAGCTGTACCATAGGGGACAAATAAACAACTACCCTTGATTTAAATGAGGATTTTAACCCTTTCTGTTCCACAGAGGTCTTCAGCGCATTGCTTCGCATTTCATTGGAGGCCTCTCTATATTTTATGGGGTTAAAATTGCCACCTAAATCAATGTGAATTTTGGAAATTGTACTTGTCCCCTATGACGCAATTGGATTGATCCAGTGTTTCTGTACTTTTCTTTGAACATAAGGCCCGTAGCGCTGTCTGCTATATTAACTCATCAATCAATTGATTGTTCTCCCTGACAGTGGAAGCACTTGATGGACCGTCACCTCTGTAGAAGATAAGCAGTTGCTTCCCTTTGGATATTTATAGCTGCAGTCTGTACAGTGAATTTGTGATGTTTCAGTTCACAGCAGATACTGATTAGATTGGAAGGAAATCCACAAGTAGTTCACGTATAATCGAGTGAAAACTGTAAGGGGGGGGGGGGTAAGCAGCTGCCTAGGAAACCTTCCCCACGCCTTGCTCTTTGTTGCCCCTATTACATCAGAGAGATGCAGTGGCCTACAACCCCAATAAGGATATGATTTCCAACAGTTAAATAAACCTCCAGGGACAGTTTTCCCTAATCTGTCACATGTTAGAGTGTCACTAGAGATCTATAGTCCAGTACAGAGCAAGCCAACAGAAAAACATACCTCCCAACACTTCAAATTGCCAAAGAGGGACACTTGTGTTTTAGGGGGTGCTGCTGGGGGCGTGGCATTACTAAGAATTTTTAGGCTATTTTATGACCTATTTAAACCTCCCTGTGTAACCTAATAAATGACTTATAACAACACCAGAGTATTTTATTTACACAGACTAATTTATAAACATTTATACTGATGTTTAACCCCTTAAGGACCAGCAGTCCTGGGACGTGTCGTCCCATAAGGACCGCTTTGATCCTTGCTGACGCGCCAGTACACGTGACCTGTTGCGAGTATCGGCGTGCCACTTTGGGGCCTGAAAGAGATAGTTCCAGTCTTGGAGCGGTCAATTTCAGGCCCTATTTTTACTTATAGCGATCCCAGTGGAGCACTGTAAGTAAAAAGTATGTGACGTACTATGACCGTCATCAGTCCTTAAAGGTATAAGGACCATGACGGTCATAGTAAGTCATGTAGTCCTTAAGGGGTTAAGTAAACAATAACGTGAGTTTTATTGCTGAAGAGCAATACGATACACTTATATACATGCCACATAGTCTTATCTCCTAAAAAGAGGGACATCGGGGTGGAAAAGAGGGATTTGGGTCTTAAAGAGGGACACTTGGGAAGTATGGAAAAACCTCATACAGCAATATTAACCATTTGAGTGCCAGAGGGGTACGCAACGCATGGCAAAAGTACCCCTCTGGCACTCAAAGGGTTAACATGCAGGTAAGTTCAGAACCTATTCGACTGCTAATCAAAAGCACACAGAATATAGGAATATGCCGTTTTAACCCTTTGAGTGCCAGGGAGGTATCAAACGCATTGCAACTCAAAGTGTTGGCTACCTCTCTGGCACTCAAGTGGTTAAAACCAGGGACAAAAAGCAGGGACATCAGGATCCAGAGCCAGGGAACTAAAACTAGGGAGTGTCCCTGAAAATCTGGAACAGTTGTCAAGTATGTAATCAGGGCCGAATTTACATCCCAGGTGCCACTAGGTAAGGGACACTAGGTGCCTTTAGCGCCGCCCATGGCTGCACCCATGCTCCTCACATGACCCCACCCCAGTCCCATGCACTGTTTTCTGGCACAGAAAATACCCTTGGGTGTTGGCCAAGGAACAAGGAAAAAAAAAGCTTTAGCCTCTTGGTTGCTAGAGAGATCTCTTACACATTGCTCCGCAATCCACGTGGTTAAACAATAGCCTCTAAATTGGTATAAATATGGTACAAGGGCATTGAAATTGCTCTGGCCACACCCACAATACAGAATGTGGGTGTGGCCAGCACAGCTGTGGCGCCCCCTCAAAATTTGGCGCTGTAGGCAGTTGCCTACGCTGCCTATTGGGAAATCTGGCCTTCTATGTAATGATTAACCCTTTAAAGATCAGAGAAGTGTGCAAAGCATTACTTTACGCTGTGCTGCACACCCCTCTGGTCCTTAAAGAGTTAAAAAGCATGTGTTGTGCTGTATGGAAGCATATTATATATATATATATATATATATATATATATATATATATATATATACGGAGCATTTCTTGTTGATTAAAACTACTGCTACAACATCACTAAAAATCATTACAGCTCAAACCTGCGTTGTTTGGGTATAATACATTCATGGCCTCACATTTTAGGATGTAGCGGCTGCTACAGCAGTTTATTGCTCCATGAGGAGCAATGGCAACAGTTCTATCCTAAAATGGCAGGCCCCCCCAAAAAAAAGTTTGGCTGTAATAATTTTTGAATAAAACATCTTCCTGAAATAGAAGTGCCCTTATTTTACTCAGGATTGCAAGCACTACAAAATATATGTTTGCTACATTCTGCAATACATTCCATTTAATATGTGCAGCTATTGTGCATCCAGTTTCTGTCAGAGGTGGGTAAATGTTCTTGGACTGCAATTCCTGTCATCCTCAGCCAGATGCTTTTTTTGAATAGGCTAATTTGCATACATTGCCAGACAGATACTAAATCACCACAAGGGGTGTGAAATCTAAATAGTATATGATGGATTTAATTCATGAAGCTAAAGTAGAACGGTTCTGAAGCAAACCAACTTCCCCATGTAGGGGAATAAAAAGTCTCATTGATTTAACCCTATGAGTGCTAGAGTTATCCAGCACATCTAGCCATTGAACTGCTGAAGAGTTCTTCAAACAACTGCATCACAAAAAACAGTAGGGAGCAAGCACACATTCCCACTGATTGTAACGTTTTGGGGTTTTTTTTGCGTGCTAGAGAGGTCTCCAACTTATTGTGAAATCTCTCTGACATCCAAGGGGTTAAAAGCCCTATTCAAAGCAACTGAAATGTTAGATTCTCCTTCCCATATTTATCATTGCCCATGAGTTTGCTCTGGTGTAAATACACTTGCATATGGTATGCCACAAAATACACAAGAAATGTGCATCAGTACAACTTTATGTCTAGTAATGTCCTATCAATGTGAACAATGCACCTAGTATATATCAGGCATGTCAAATTAAAATATAACAGAGGGCCTCATAATCAACACTTCCCTCCACACACACACATCATCTATAGATCTAAAAAAAAAAATAAAAAAATTATTATATATATACACACACACACACACACACACACACACACACATATATATATACTAGTGTAAAAGCCTGTGTACACAGGCCAAGGTCCGGGCAATGCATTGCGTACCCCTCTGGCACTCAAACGGTTAAGCGGCTACTACCTCACTGCTCCACGCAATGCAGTCTTGCGCAGTAGAGACTGCCCAAACGCGTACAGTCTGTACTGAGCTTGACGGCTTCTGACAACCATCCTAGTGAATTATTATATAGGGTGTATATATATATATATATATATATATATATATATAATATTATATTATATTATACACACACAGAAAACAATGCGAACCATGTGAAAAAGAACACTCATGGGTTTTAACCCTTTGAATGCCAGAGGGGTACGCTACGCATTGCTCTGTAATTCCGCAATGCATTGCGTACCCCTCTGGCACTCAAAGGGTTAATTTAAATTATGAAGTGTTACATATATTGTCAATGATTTGCCCCCCTAATGGGCCTTTATCAAGAGTCTTGATAAATGCCCTTACGGGGGCCAAAATATTGACAATAAACGTAGTACTTCATGATATAAAATACAAACTATGTGGGCACTTTTTTTACACGGTTCATATACCACTTCTTCTTTTGCATACATTTAAAAGCAGTACCAAGGCATGATTTTATATATATATGAGAGAAAGAGAGAGATTGTACAATAAGAACTCGCATGACTTTTTCAAGCTTCTTTCAATTGCTATTTATTTAGAAAAGGTCAATTGTTCCATCCTCACTGGGATCTTTATCAAGACAATTTCACAGTGCACACAACTCCCCTTAAATACCTAGTGTAACCCAGAGGGGTAATTGGGGGGGGGGAGGGGAGATGGTAATATTCTTCATTCATGTTGTATGCTGACAGGTTACCTGGGGGGGATATTGCTATAGTGTGGGTGAGTTGTGTGAGTGAATTGTGGAAGATGGGCGATCAAAGAAATATTAATGCTTATAATTAACTGTATTTTAATCTATTGGACAACATTCAAGATGACAGTCACACTCATTAACCACTGAAGTGCCAAAGGGGTGTGCAGTGCTTTGCAAGTGCCAATGCGGAAAGTTTAGAAAGGTGAAGAATGGGAAGGGGGTAGACCATTGCTGTAGAGCAGCATGAGAGTGGACATAAGAGAGAAAATTGCCTCTGAATAGTTACAGTACTTATGAATCAGTTGACTTCCATTCCTCAAGGACCACCTAGTCCAGGGAATGACAGGAAATGTGTAGCATCACTCATGCACCTCTTAAAGGGATAGTAATACTTCATTTTTACTATCCCCCATGTTGAAGCCCTTAAAATTCTGAATTCAATGATACCAGCGGTATCTCTCAAACCTTTATGGTTTGAGAGATATCCGCTTTCAAAGTTCCCTCTCCCCTAACATCAGCATTCTATCTGACAGCAGTGGAATCCGGTCCCGGGACCGGAGGCGGCTCTGCAGCAGTGCTGAGATCTCATTTTAGAAACAAAAATCCTTCACTAAAATGGTCTTCTACGTGTGCTTGCAAACCAAGCACACGTAGAAGACCATTTTAGTGAAGGATTTCTGTTTCTATAATGCGATCTCAGGACTCCTGCAGAGCCGCCACTTGCTCACTGACCGGATTCCCCTGATCTCAGCTAGAACACTGACATCAGGGAAAAAGCCAAAAAGAGGGAGCTTTGAAAGCAGATATCTCTCAAACCATAAAGGTTTGAGAGATGCCGCTGGTATCGTTGAATTCAGAATTTTAAGGGCTACAACATGGGGTATAGTAATAATGAAGTAATACTATCCCTTTAAAGTGGAACTATCACCCCAAATTAAGTCTCCCCCAAGCAATTAGCCATCTAGAGATAAGCTTAACAATAGCACTATTAGCCAGAATAATTACCATGTTACTGAGAAATCCTACTTCTGCCGAGACTGACACAGTCAGTCCCATCTGGTACCTAAAGGTACCATGCAATGCCATGCAGGCGAGCAGATTTCTGTAAGCAAAGATGTCGGTGATGTTGCCTGCCCGTCAGTCTCGGCACAAGTAGGATCTGTAACGCAGTAATTATGCTGGCTAATTGTACTATTGTTAAAGGGATAGTAATACTTCATTTTAACTTTATTTTATTTTGTAGGCATTAAAAAAACATGAAGAATGATATAAGTCTTATCTCTGAAACCTTTATGGTTTAAGAGATATTCACAAACAAAGTATCCCCCCCCTGTTCACCCAGATCAGAAGGGAGATGCCCAGGTAGACTGCAGAGAGGGACAATCTTCAATTAAGATAATGGAAAAAGCTGAAAAACTTGTCAAGGGGGGCAGGGATTTCATTGTTTTCATACAAAGAACATTGTCCCCTTCTGTTATCTGTACTGTCATACAACCAGACTCACATCTGAGAAGAGATGGCTTACACTAGGTAAAAGGGGCGGGGAGGGGAACTTTGCTTGTGAATATCTCATAAACCATAAAGGTTTGAGAGATAAGACTTATATCATTCTTCATGTTTTTTTAATGCCTACAAAATAAAATAAAGTTAAAACGAAGTGTTACTATCCCTTTAAGCTTATCTCTATATGGCTAATTGTTGGGGGGAGACTTTATTTGGGGTGATAGTTCCCCTTTAAAGATTACAGAGACATTAAAGGGATAGTAATACTTTATTATTACTATCCCTCATATTTTAGGTATTTGCAAAATATGTTTATAGCCCCCAGTTTCATCTCTCAAACCTTTATGGTTTGAGAGATAACCGAAAGCAAAGTTCCCCCCTCCCTCCCCCTTCCCTGAAGTCAGCGTTGTACTGACTGGGAAGTCTGTCGTACGACAGGCTTGCGGCTCTGCAGCTGAGCCGAGATCCCGTTAGTGAAGAAGAATTATTTCACTGAAATGGTCATCTACATGTGCTTGGTTTGTGCTTGGTTTGCAAGCACATGTAGAAGACCGTTTCATGAAATAATTCTTTGTCACCAACGCGATCGCGGCTCTGCTGCAGAGCCGCATGATAAAAGACAGACCGGATATCCCTGCATTCAGCATAACGCTGACTTAAGGGAAGGGGAAGGGAGGGGGAACTTTGCCTTCGGTTATCTCTCAAACCATAAAGGTTTGAGAGATGAACCTGGGGGCTATTAAAATATTTTGCAAATACCTAAAATATGTGGGATAATAATAATAATAAAGTATTACTATCCCTTTAAGTGTTTTCAAAACTGCCATAACAAGACCCTTATCAGGTAGGTAGATGGTGCTCCCATGAAAGATAGTGGAGAAAAGAGAAGAACTGAACTAGAGGATTGAAGATAAGCATACATATGAAAAGAAAATAAAACAAATAATGTAAAATGCATTAATATATGTTGAAATAATAAAATGTAAAGCAAAACATTACTGTTCCTTTAAAAATTAAAAGTTGAACATACAAGGCAAGATGCATTATTTAAAAGGCAATCATATCACATTATACACACTTAAATGTGATTAACATCTATTGTGTCTAATAAAATAATACAACACATAAGCGTTACAGCCCAATGAATGCATGAGATATTGACATATAAATCAGATTACATAATAGTAATCACATTAACAATAAAATATTTTACAGAGTAATAATGATAAGATACACTATACTCATTTGCCGAGATAATTTGTACACATGAGTTTAATGAACGTAGCGATCAATCATGAATTCTAATTCTAAAATGTTAGAGATATTAAATTGCAGTGTGATAATTGTAGAAAATATACAGATCATCACATGTGAAAGAACAGATGCTCATGTGTACTGTAGATAGTAAGCTTTAGCAAGAAGAACCTTCATAGTTAAAGGGATAGTAATACTTCATTTTATCTTTATTTTATTTTGTAGGCATTAAAAAAAACATGAAGAACGATATAAGTCTTATCTCTCAAACCTTTATGGTTTGAGAGATATTCACAAGCAAAGTTTCCTCTCCCGCCCCTTTTACCTAGTGTAAGCCATTTCTTCTCAGATGTGGAATCCAGTCCATAGACCAGACAGATAACAACAGGGGACAATCTTCTTCCTATGAGAACAATGAAAGTCCTGCCCCCCTTGACAAGTTTTTCAGGTTTTTCCCTTATCTTAATTGAAGATTGTCCCTCTCTGCAGTCTACCCGGGCACCTCCCTTCTGATCTGGCTGAACAGTGTGACATCAGTAAAAGGGGCGGGAGGGGAATACTTTGTCATTAAATTACTCTTGAACTACAACTCTGATAGTATTGAAATAACACTCTCCAAGGTTCAAATACTATGATGATTAATTAGAGCTGCTTTTATTATGAAACATTACTATCCCATTAAAGTAACCAACCACAGCTTCATTTTATGGCAGGAAGCTTATGGCAAACACATGCTGCAGGGTTGCAATGGTTCCTGTGCCTTCCCGCAGAGTGAAATATTTGTAAGCATTGTGCATTAATAGGGAGCTCTGGTCGTCTTATGTACAAGGATCTACATTCAAAAAAGACAATAAAATCCTAGAGCAAGCCAACTTGCACCATAGGAGACAAATACACTTTCCCAAAATTGCCATTATTGTAAATGGGTGTGAAGCATTTAAAGGGTTAAAAACTTTATCTGAATTTTTATTTGTCTCATATGGTGTATATGCTTTGACCCAAAATGACTCCACCTTTCTTTTAGAGCCCATAGAATGCAATTATAATTTACATTTCTATTTTCTCTCATTTTGGGGCCATATGCAGAAAAAGGAAAATAAATAATTCCCATTGAGCATACCTCCCAAGTGTCCCTTTTTAGGAGGAACAGTCCCTCTTTTAGAACCAAATCCCTCTGTCCCTCTTTCCCACCCTGATGCCCCTCTTTTTAGGAGATCAGATTGTATGGTGTGCATATAAATGTATCACATTGCTCTACAGCAATAAAACTCACATTATTGTTTGTTTAAACGTCAGTATATGTGTTTATACATTAGTCTGTGTAAATAAAATACTTTGTTCTTGTTATAAGTCATTTATTATGTTACAGAAGTAGGTGTCAGTGGGTCATGAAACTGCGTAACAATTCTATATAATGCCCCACCCATCAGCCACACCCCCAGCAACACCCCCTAAAATGCAAGTGTCCCTCTTTGGCAACCTGAAATGTTGGGAGGTATGCATTGAGTTAAATGGATCATTTAACCCTTTGAGTGCCGGTAAGGTTGTCAGTGCATTGCTTTGCAGTTTGCTGGATAATGCTTGCATTCATGCAGTTAACCCCTTAAGGACCATTGACGTGGCAGGACCGTCACGCTGGTCCAGCACTTAAGGACCAGTGATGGTCCTGACACGTCACATACTTTTACTCACTGTGCTCCTGTAGGAGCGCGGTGAGTAATACCGGGCACTGAAGTTGATCGCTCCAAGACTGGAGCGATCTCTTCCAATGCCCCGTTTGACGTGCCGCCCCACGTGATCAGTCACGTGGGACGGCACGTCAAAGTTTCCTATGTGGTCCTTAAGGGACAGCACGCCCCGGGACCGCTGGTCCTTAAGGTGTTAAAATAGGCTGATCAGATCTCACCTTTAAAGCGGAACTATCAGCTAAATTCAAACTTTTCTAGTGAGTTTTAATAGTTAACCCAACATTAGAGTTGGGTGTATTTAAAAAAAAAAAAAAAAAACGCTTAGAAGTGCAGATATTAGCTCATCAAAATAGGGCACTTCCGATGTCTGCGGGACTGTATGTCCAGCTTGACTTCCCAGCTGCCCCGGGGAGCGCGTTCACGCTACCCTCCGAAGCTGGGTTTCTGTGCTGTAGCGTTACAGCAAACTTCGTGTACAATGCTACTGGGGTTGCAACCTTATTTTGGAATATTGCCCTTTGCCTCTCCATTTCACAGTGGTGCAGAATTCAATGGATAGAGCAGTGATTTTCCACTTCAGTCCTAGGGGCACACCAACAGACTTGGTTTTAACCCCTTTATGACCCATGACGTGGTAGGACTGTCACGGCTGTCCGGTCGTTAAGGTCTGTTGACGGTCCTGGCATGTCATGGAATTCTAGGATCGTAGCATGGCTTCACACCTCACAGTGACCCCAGAATTAGGGTGACCAGACCTCACCTTTAACCTGGGACACATATGAAAAATGCATACTGCAGGGCTGCTTTGATTTCTGTGCAGTCCTGAAATATGCCTATTTCCTATGTGTCCCAGTTAAAGGGAAGGTCTAGTCAGCTTACCCAGAATGCAGCCCTTAAGAAAAAATGAAGTGCTGTGGTCCTCTAGAGCGCCCTGCCCCTGGACCGTGTGGTCCTTAAGGGGTTAAAAGGCCATATGTTCAAGAGAAAAGTGGAGTAGTTCTGTAGCAAACTATTCACATTATGGGGGGAACAAAAATGTCCATGGCTTTAAATGGGGATTTTAACCCCTTGAATGCTAGAGAGGTCTCCAACACATCTCTCTAATTCAAGGGGTCAAAATCCCCATTTAAATGAAATTTTTTTCCCCTCCCCAACCCCTATAGTGCAGTTGGTTTGTCCCAGAACTCC
Organism: Rhinophrynus dorsalis; assembly: GCA_037306005.1. Lineage (NCBI taxonomy): Eukaryota > Metazoa > Chordata > Amphibia > Anura > Rhinophrynidae > Rhinophrynus > Rhinophrynus dorsalis. Next base: position 15,015,482 of record CM074728.1, read on the forward strand.
TCTATTTTCTTTGAACATATTGCCCCATAAGGATACCCCTGATTAAGCACAGGTGAAGCACTCAAAATGACAGGGAGATCTGATCACCTTCCCTGTTGTTTTCATCATTAACATTGAGAAAAACTGTCCCAGAGTGATCTCCAGCACATTGAATCTCACTGCTTTGGGGGCTTCTCTAGTAAGCTGACCAGGCCGTCCCTTTAACCGGGGACATGTAGGAAGCAGGCATATTTCAGGACTGCACTGAAATCAAAGAAACCCTGCAGTATGCATTTTTCAAATGTGTCCCTGGATAAAGGTGAGGTCTTGTCACCCTATTCTCTAGTATCCACGGCTTTATATAAATAACCATAATAAAAGATGTCATTTCTCTAAAATGGCATTGTGAAAATGAACAGGGGGTAACATATGTAACAGGGTTTTGCATAGGCCCACAAATACCCTTGTGGTCCTTTATCCCAAAAACCTCTTTGTGCTCTGCAGGTTGATCCTGAGCCTCCGCTACCTGGGAGTTGGGGTGCATGACTGCAGCAGTGCCTCCACCCAGCTGGGCATCCAGGGTATGCATGTGGGGTCCAGTTGGAAATATATTTAAGTATACCTCCCAAGTGTCCCTCTTTAGGAGGGACAGTCCCTCTTTTCGACCCAAATCCCTCCGTCCCTCTTTCCCACCCTTATGTCCCTCTTTTTAGGAGATCAGACTGCGTGGTGTGTATATAAGTGTATCACCATGGTGTCCCTGTGTTTAGGAGATCAGACTGTGTGGTGTGTATATAAGTGTATCACCCTGGTGTCCCTGTGTTTAGGAGATCAGACTGTGTGGTGTGTATATAAGTGTATCACATTGCTCCACAGCAATAAAACGTACATGGTTGTTTGTTTAAACATCAGTATATGTGTTTATAAATTAGTCTGTGTAAATAAATACTTTGGTTTTGTTATAAGTCATTTATTAGTTTACACAAGGAGGTGTCAATAGGTCATGAAATAGCCTAAAAATTATCGGCAATGCCCCGCCCACCAGCCACACCCCCTAAAACACAAGTGTCCGTCTTTGGCAATTTGAAATGTTGGGAGGTATGATTTAAGAGAACAATATGGTGTTCAATTCTGGGCGCCCTTTCTGAAAAAGGACATTATGGAACTAGAGAGAGTACAGAGGAGGGCTACAAAACTAGTAAGGGGAATGGAAAGTTTTAGTTATGTAAAATGGCTAGAAAAGTTAAACTTGTACACACTAGAGAAACGGCATCTTAGAGGGGATATGATAACACTATATAAATATGTTCAGGGCCCATACAAAGGGCTCTCCAAAGACCTGTTCATTAACAGAACAGTACATAGGACAAGGGGCCACCCGCTTAGACTTGAGAAAAGGAGATTTATTCTACAACAGCGGAAGGGTTTCTTTACAGTATGGACAATAAAGGTATGGAATTCATTGCCTGAGGAGGTGGTGCTATGGAATACATTAGATGCCTTTAAAAAGGGCCTGGATACTTATTTAAAAGAGCATAACATAGAGGGCTATGTACGTTAGTATTGGGATTAATATTTAGTTAGGGCTTGTTGATCCAGGGAGAAATCTGATTGCCATTTGGAATCAAGAAGGAATCCCCCCCTCCATTCAAGGCAGAATTTGAAATTGCTATATTGAGGGGGGTTTTTTGCCTTCTTTTGGATCAAAGATGGTAAACAGGAATAGGAAAAGGGTTGAACTAGATGGACGCAAGTATTTTTTCAACTTAAATTACTATGACACAGAACTATCTTCAGTAGAACATTGTACTGCACAGAAAGAACAGCATATGCAGGAGTATAACAGATATGCAGGAATATAACATATAAATTAATTTAATGCAATAAAACAGTTTAACCCTTTGAGTTCCAGAGGAGTACGCAACGCATTGGGTTAATAATATAATAGTCAATATGGTTTTCACCCACCCACAACAAATACTGCAGCCCAACCTAAGCTTCACCCTAGTGGCAGTTGCATACCTCCCAACATTTCAAATTTTCAAAGAGGGACACTCATACCTCCTCGTGTAACCTAATAAATGATTTAGAACAAGACCAAATTATTTTATTTACACAGACTAATTTATGAACACATATAATGAAGTTTAAACAAACATTAATGTGAGTTTTATTGCTGTGGAGCAATGTGATACATTTATATGCACACCACACAGTCCGATCTCCTCAAAAGAGGGACATCAGGGTGGGAAAGAGGGACAGAGGAATTTGGGTCTAAAAGGGGGACACTTGGGAGGTATGCAGTTGGGTACAGTTAGTTGGTGCACATAGTTGGGGCCCAGAGTAATTGTAATCCACATTACTCTTTGGGTTATGCTGTAATCTTCCAATGATCAGTAAGACTATAGAGCAAGGTCTCTGTAATTGTTTAACTAGATTCAGGGTGCCCTGTGGTGAAACAGGGGGAGAGGTTTCAAGCTTACCACTCCACAGTCTGCAATCTGGTCAGTTCAGGAAGAGCAGAGCCTGCCCCTTTAACTGCTGCTGGAACTTCTGCACTCTTCACAGTATTCTCTGCCAGGATCAATTATGCGCCTTGGTTTGGTTACAGTTGTCTGTTGGAATGCTTCTTCCAGGATGCTCCAGCACTGAATCAGACAGGCCTCCATTCCCTGCTTAGAAGAGGCTCCTTCACTCACTTCAACTCAGCTCTAAAACCAAACTGAAAACTAAAATGGCATCTTCAATCCAGCCATATGCATAGAAGCACCCCACTACCAGGAACTTCAGGAATTAGTGTCCCAGAGGGGTTACACATTTATAATTAGGACCATAAGGCCTTTTTGTTATCTAGTAAATGTGTTGTTTTTTTCATATGCTTTCATCCCCTGAATAATTCAGTGTAGGTCAGTAACAAGGAAATGTTCAATACTATAACATAGGTGTAGCGTACGCAGCTAAATAAGAAAAAGGAAGCAGTCCATCTGTACCATTAGCATCCCATATATAAGTAGGAAAATTCTCAAACCTGCTTATAGGATCTGTTCCTGTGAGTGTGCTCATACAAAGATTCACCTATGCTAGTGACTGAAACACCTGAGGTCATGACAGAATGTCATGTGCTTGTGATAGAACCACATGTGCTAATGATTGAACCTCCTGTGCTTGTGCTCCTCAGTTCATGACAGGACTACATGTGTTTGTGATGGAACCAACTGAGTTCATGATGGAACCACACGTGCTTGTGACTGTTTGGGGGGTAGGACAAGTTTTAGGGCAGATAAGTCAATTGTTGTCTTTCCATTTGTTGGAAACTACAACTCCCATCATCCCCAAACAGCCAACGGGAGCTCCAACAATTGACTACACACACTGTTTTAAGTAATAAAATGAATATAACGCTGTAATCTTGAAGCCACAATACATACCAAAACAAAATGAATGTGTTATATCGGTGCTTTATTCTACAGGGCATGTAAAAAAAACAACAAGTTTAACGCTTCTAAAGGGTCAAATCATTAGGAGTTACAACAGTATTGCCACCTCATTCATTTAACCCTTTGAGTTCCAGGGGGTATGTAACACATTGCTATACACAATGTGTTGCTTATCCCTCTAGCACTCAAAGGGTTAAATAATATGACATATGAAAAATTCACAAACAGGAGATACCATCACTCAGAATAACTAAAGAAGGTTACTCAGCGGTGGAATTAAATTATGGGAGAATGAAAAATAGTGAACATTATAGAATATATATAATATGTATATAGAGTGTTTGAATCTGTGTAGAGAGGACTGATAAAAATTATAGCAGTCTCTAATAACAATCAACATTGTTAAATAGTGTTAAAAAAAAAAAAAAAAAACTAGTCCTACAGGCACTTAATAATTTCAAGAGTCTAAAAAGCCTCTGCAAAACATTCTGCCTGCTCGTCGTAAGTGTACCGGACTCGTATACTGGATATGAACTATGAAAAAATACAGAGGTGTAGGGAGTATTTCTGTAAGTTTACTGTTAAAAATCCATTTAGTGGTTTGCATGTATCCATGCAAAATACCGTTTTCATATGTATTTGGTTTTACATGGATGAGTTAGCAACCCTGTGTTGGACACAAGCTTATGTTACCATTGCTGTGCTCGCACAAGAGAGATGAACATACACACGATATCTGCACGCTGTTGCGTATATTTAAAATAGCTGCAGGCTGTTCTAATGGCCACCTGCCACCAGTGTATGAGGTAGACCTACACAGGCCCAGATGACATTGAGGTGATCTGATATCACTGGTTTCATATCACAGAAAAAACAGTGATAAAGTTATCACCTGTAGTGAAATCATGACCAATGTTTGCTGTAGTTTCCCTTCATTTAAAACAGAACTCCTGAAAGTTACACCAGGTATCTAGATCAGTGAGTTAAAGCTTCAGTCCCTAGTTACTCAGTCCCCCAGGTTACATTTTAATGATATCCCTACTTAAGCACAGGCAGATTGATTACAATGATGGAGCTATTGATTACCCACCTGTGATCAAGAAATGATAGCCAAAAAAAAAACACAGCACTATCGATCTGCCCCGAAAACATTGAGAAACACTGATCTACATGGCAGGCTATGGATAGGATTGCCAGATCATCCCTTTAAATATGCATTGGAGACCTCTAGCATCCAAGGGGTTAAAATCTCCATTTAAATCAATGGGAATTTTTAGCTATTCAGTATAGTACAAGTGGTTTGTCCCAGAACTCCACTTTTCTGTCGAACATACGTTCCATAGTGTAGGCTGTTGTCACTGTAGATATGAATGTTGTCATGAAAGCTGGGATCTATGGGTGTCAGTCAATCGTTTGATTGATATCAGTGTTGGCCATCTATCAGTCTTGCAACCCCCTCCCTGTGTCAGGGGATTGATGGGCAACACAGCTAAGTGTCATAGGCAATCTGAATGGGGCAACTACCGTCGAGTGCAAATTCCCCATGTGCACACAACCCTGTGACTGATTTTTGGGGATTCAGAAAGCATTATTCTTAATCTGCAATTCATTTTCAATGACTGGCATTCAAGGTGTTATATTGTGCAAATGAAATGTACTCCCACACAAGACACTAATGCATTAATATCTTTGTGATACCCATAATGCACCATATCCTTTTTGTGATGCTGGTGCACTGGAGACATTCAATCCAACTAGGGTGACCACATGTCCCTGATTGCCAGGGACAGTCTAGGAATTTATGTGTGTGTCCCATGTCCCTGACAGCCTCCTTCAGGGACTATAAAAAGTCCCTGAATAAAGAATCTAAATACTAGAAATAGAACTGCCCATTGCCCACTGTGACACAAACTGATGCATCTTTTTGGCTATAAGAAAATTGCTTCCAAACAGAGCCGTAAGCACTAGAGACAGAACTAAACCTTGATCCTAACATGAAACAGGAGCTGCAATGCAATTTTTTTGTACTGTAATACTAGTCTAAGGCATTGGGTGTGATGTATATTATCCTGTAGCCCACAACAGACATCACTTCCTGTCACAGGAAGTCAATGGGCAGTTCTCCCTCTAGTGTTTAGAAATCTGTGGTGTGCCAGATAAAGAGTTATTTGAGCACTGATTTCCAGTGTTGTATAGTGACCCCTCCTGCATAGCTGCCCTAGAGCTGGAGAGAAGTACTCTCATGGAAATGGTATCTTTTTGAATGGTCACACGCAGAAGAGCGTGTGACCATTCAACCCTTTCAGTAGGTCACCTGGCTAAAAAGCACAACGTGACATTCTCGCAGTGCATGACAAGCAAGACTGTCACGTCGCATAGCCAACTGGCGCGTACTGCAGATAAGTGGTTTCTTTTATTTTTTTTCTCCTTTTTGACGTCTTCATATCTCTGAATTCAGTTTGTATCCTTCCGCTGGTTCAGAACCCATTTGTTAAGCACACGGAGGCAGCTGGAGCGCATCCATGTGCTGCAGATAATACTCCATCCTCTTCCTGCCACCTGTTAGCCTGTGCCTTCTGCTGGACGGAGTATTAACTGCAGCACAGGGAGGCACTCCAGCTCCAAACTGAATTCATGGATGTGAAGACGTCAAAAAGGAGAAAAAAAAATAAAAGAATCCACTTATCTGCAGCAGGTTCCCGAATCCCAGTGGCTATGCGACATGACAATCTCGCTCTGTCATGCACTGCGAGACTGTCATGTTGCGCTTTTTAGCCAGGCGACCTACTGAAAGAGTTGAATGGTCACACGCTCTTCTGCATGCAACCATTCAAAAGTGAACCATTACCACAGTGTCCCTGAATGGCAGAATGGAAATGTGGTCACCCTAAATCCAACTGTTGAGCAAGGGCTTATTTAGAACTTTGGGGAAGATTTTTAAAACTGGAATTATTTGAAAAAAAGAGTCATTTTGGAATTAAAGTATGGGCAACATTTACAGAAATGCTTACAACAGTTTTAGAAGTCTTTATGCTTAGTAGTTGAATTTTTTGTCAAAGTGACGTTTGGTTTGGCAAAAAAAATGGTGCAGTGAATTTATAAAGAAACTTTTTTAATCGTGACAATTTTGCAACAGAATTTTCACATAATATTTAACAGCAGGTATGAAATGTACTTCTGAATAAGATTTAACACCAATTAACTCCATATTCGTAAAGCTTCCGTTGTTCAGTTATAAATAGCACCACACGTTACAACCATTAGCGACATAATAACATTTTACATGCAAAAGCATTCAAGAATACTTGTTATAAATCTCCCCCATTGTCCTTTATTTGTTATGTAAGACATATCTTCCAGTTGTAAACACAATGGCCTGATAAGTTTATATATATGAACCCTTTGAGTGCCAGTGGGGTGCATAATGCATTGTGAATTAATGCTTTTCACACCCTTCTGCAACTTAGAAGATTACCACGTGAGTATTTTTACCCCTTAGACAATAGCGGCATCCCCAACGTTAGAATACAAGGGTTTAAAGGAAAATTAATATTTAAAGGGATAGTAATGTTTCAATAAGAACAACGCTGCAGTCTGTCCTTATAGTGCATACAACTGATCAGTGACTTTTGTTATCTCGAATTTGCTCTCTATCCCTTGAAATAATATTATAAATGATTCCCTTCACGCCCCTTTTCAGACTGCCAGGCCACCTCCCCATAGATCTGAAGTCCGCTCGCTTGACCAGACAGAGCGCTACAAGGCACAATCTGCTGTCATTCAGCATATGGAAAACCCTGCCGCCCTTGACGAAGGAGGACAGGTTTTTCAGTATACTAAAAGAAGATACTCCCATGTCGCCATCCTCTTCCAGCTTCGAGGCTCGAAGGGTGGCGTAAGTATAAGGGGCATGAGGGGGATAATTTATAATATTATTTCAAGTGATGTAGAGCAAAATCAGCATTAGTAATGTCACTGGTCAGTTGTATGCACTAGAAGGACGGATTGCAGGGAATGGAAACATTACTATCCCTTTAATAATAAAATTAAAATAGGTCACATGACTTTACCCTGGACTTAAAGAGATAGTATTGTCACATTTTAATAAAACTCAGTCTTGTAGCTATTGAAAAACTAAACTAAATGACCCCAGTCCTATCTCTCAAACTTTATGGTTTTAGAGATAATTGCAGAGACAATTCCCTTTGAGAGAGAATTCCCTGGCGTCAGCACTCTAGCTGACTGCAGGGGAATCTGGTCCTGGGACAGTCGGAAGCTCTTCAGCAGAGTGGAGATGGAGAGACATAAAAAGAGTTACTTCACTGGAACGATCTACAAAGTGTGCCTGGTTTGCAATAGGTTCCGGAAGACCACCCCACTCCTCCAGCTCATCTGCGGAATATTCTCCCGCCTCCTGTGACTGCATCCTTTTTTATCTTTGCCTCTTCAGTCACCCTCGATATCAATTGTTCCCGCCAGGCAGTGAGGGAATTGGAAGTAAGTGCCATCTTGCTTTTGATTCAAGGATCGCAAATTGTGGCGAGCATTTACTCGGGACAATTGTCCATGCCATGTGCCAAATCAGTTCCTTCTTCAGCCTCATTAGAAGGGAAGCAACATTGGGAAGTATATTACCCTCAGCACCAGGCAAGCGTTCCCTATGGGCAAGGAAATTGTCCGATTTTAAGGAGAGGTGCGTGAAGAGGGGAATGACTTCTGCCGGGCTAGCATTTTCTTTGCTCAAAATTTCCATCAAAGCACAGAAAGCTGTAAGGACTATCACCACCTGTTCCATCAGGGCCCAGTCAGCCCTGCCCAGTGTTCTGTTACTGCCAATGAAACAGTGACATGACTTTGCGTGAATTGACTTTTTCTGCTCCAGGATACGCTCTAGCATATCTAAGGTGGAGTTCCACCTGGTCCCAACATCCTGTTTCAGGCGGTGCTCTGGGAGGTCTGCCTTTTTCTGTTCCTCCCTGAGGAGCTGGCTATCTTTGACGCACCGATGGAAGTGGCCAGCAATTTGTCGGCACGACTCCAGAAGTGCTGGCAACCTTCCAGTGTTACTGCCATCCTCGAGAGCAGCCTTCACTACTAGATGCAGGACATGCACGGAGCAGTGCACATCCACAAATCAGCCATCCCAGAGAGCCTTGATCATGTTAGCTGCACCATCAGTAATCACAAACCCCATTCTTGCCTGTGTTCCTGCCTGCTCCCCTAGCCACTATGCCACCATGTTCTGCAGTGCTTTACGAATGTTATCTGAGGTGTGCTGCTGATCCATTACCTCGGCATGGAGAAGGAAAGAGCAAAGCCCAGCCTGCTTGGTTACTGCACCTGAACTTGTTGTCAGTAATTATGTCTTGCAACACACTGGGCTGCCACCAATGCACCGTCAATGACAGGAAGCCACGCTGGCCACTCAGAGCACTCCATAAGTCAGTGGTAAAGTGCACTGACTGGCCACCAGCCTTTCCTAGCAGGTCCTTCAAAAGCCCAACGCATGACTGGTAGAGTGAGGGCACTATAGTTCTACTAAATGTGGTGTAGGATGGAATTTTATATTGGGGTGCGACAGCCTCCATAAGTTGGTTAGATGACCCAACACCCTCCCATGGCTGACTTCCCTGCCACACAATTTACATTTTGCTAGCCGGCCATCACCAAGTGTCACAAAATGGTCCCACACTTTGGAACGACGGATGACTTTGGAAGTTGTTGAAGAAGAAACTGAGGTATAATAATAATAATAATAATCCTTTATTTATATAGCGCACACAGATTCCGCAGCGCTTTACACTCATATTGGTTCCTGTCCCCATTGGGGCTCACAATCTAAATTCACCTATCAGTATGTTTTTGGGAGTGTGGGAGGAAACCGGAGTACCCGGAGGAAACCCACGCAAACACAGTGAGAACATACAAACTCATTGCAGATGTTGTCCTTGGTTGGATTTGAACCCAGGACCCCAGCGCTGCAAGGCAACAGTGCTAACCACTGAGCCACTGTGGTGACACTTTCTTCATCTTCACATGCTGAAACAACCTCACTATGTTTTTTTTCTATGTACCTTTACAGGGGTACTGCTAGTAGACCCAAAGATGGCAGCAGAGCTGTTGGGACTGGGATTGGAGGAGGATGGAGTAACACTGGTGGCGGAGACACTAGCAGTTAATAACTGCCTGGGAGACTAATTTTGAACTGGAGAGGCAGGTGGTGAGTTTTCATCAATAGAAGACAGAATTGTAGCTGGAGAAACAGGAGGAGTATTATGGGCAGTAGTAGAAAAATGCTCAGGGAAGTAATCAAGGTCTGTGGTAAAATCCAGGTCAGTGGAAAAATAAAGCTTAGCAGGCCTTGGTCCCTCATATTCTTCTTCTACCTCTTGTAGGTTTGGACAGGAAGAAAAATCATCAGCAGCAGATTTTGGGGAGACCAGCTAAATTCCCTCTTCTGCCTGGTGGCTACCGGGAAATGGTAAATTATCTCCCTCAATAATCTTTTTTGGAGAAGATATGCTCTCAGTGACAGTGGTGGCAGGAGAAATTTTCTCCAAATACTCCAATAATTCAAGTTTGGGCTGCTTAATCGAACGTTCGGTGTAAAAATCCCACGTTGATACTGCCCGCAGTTTCCGACCAGTAGTGTTAAACATGCTAGGTGTCCCCAGGTTTATCGAACTGGCTGTAGCGGAGGTGGTGACAGAACTGGCAGTGGCACTAGTCATTGTGCAGGTAGTTCTGGGGGAATCATAATGAAACAGCTGACGAGAGACGAGTGATGGCTTCTTCGTGGTCTTAGAGGAGGAACTGGACCTCGCTACCCTGCTAGTAGAGGTAGAACGACCTGCAGTTCCCTTCTTCTTTCTAGTTTTTGGTTTGGTCTGCTGCTGCTGCTGCTTCTGACTAGTACTACTCAAAGTACTCTTCTTTCCCCACCTGCTGCTGCTAGCTCTGCTTGAAAGCAACTGTACTGTGGTGGTGTTGGTGATTGCTGAGTCACTGGAGCCGGTACAATGACAAGGAAAATCAGGTTGTTCACTAGGACTCAAATCCATTACGGATAGGTAGGTAGTGAACTATTATATTTTTGCAATTTTAAAACCTGCCCACATGACAACACATGACACTGGCTGTTTGACACTGAAAGCTATTCAAATATTAATAATAATTTTTATATTTTTAACAGGAACAAAAAAAATTAATCTCCCTTGCAGTGACAATGTAGTACAAGGCCTGTCTGTCTGCCTACACAACTCTCAGACTGACTGATGTGTCACTCTGAAAATTATTTAAACAAATCCCTATATTGTAATTTTGTAAAAGACTTCAAATCCTGCAGTTCAGTCTCTCACTTGGGATCAGTAAGGGATCATTGGTGTCTCTTTTCAGACCCTTTAAACTCCCCTACTGTTCCACCATGGCTCACAATGTAGCCCCTGCTTCCACAGCAGGTCCAGTCCTGTCAATACAGCAATATTCATGTGATAGTTCCACCTTGAATATATCTTCCATCAAAGAATGAATACGTGACCCATTTTCATTTATAAGTGTTAATATCCACTTTAGTAGTGGGTCTCTTTCATGCACAGTACAGTAAATAACATGCAAGGTTTGCATGTATGTACAAACGGTGTGGATACTCGACATAGAAAGGTAAGTCTATGGGAGTTTTATACTAAAGTGTGTTAATGATGTGATAAAGTAGATATGACTTCTCAAGTGATATCACTTCTCCAGTTCCTATGTTATTCTATGGCACCAAAGATTTCTCCCACTTGTCAAATCTTAGTGCATAGGCTCTATACAATAACATGATCTAGAGAAGTGATGTCACTGGAGACATCACCCCCACTTTATTACCTCTTTATCATCTCCTTTTTTATATATATATATATATATATATATATATATATATATATATATGTGTGTGTGCGTGCACATTTTTGGACCAATTAAGATCCATATGCACAATGAAAATGGAATAATTCAAGGGTGAACCAACAGCACCATAAGCAACAAATTCATAGTCCCTTTGATTTAAATGGTACTTTTAACCCCGTAAATACCAGAGTTCTCCAAATCACTTATTTGCAATGTCATCCAGCAGGAGTAACTTAATTTTATTTACTTTGAAAATCCATTAAAAAACAAAACAAAAAAAAACTAAACAAAAAAAGAAAAAGAAAATATATATCCTATATAATAATTCGCTAAAACGTTTTTAACGATGCAGTCATGCGCAGTAGAGACTGCCCGCGTTGCGGCTGATACATAAGCCGCAGCGCTGGTAGTCTCTATTGAGCATTACTGCACGGCGACCGGATGGCACTGTATCAGCCGTGGCATGGGCAGTCTGTACTAAGCATGACTGCACGGTGACCGGCTGGCGCTGTATCAGCTGCGGCGTGGGCAGTCTCTACTGAGCATGACTGCACCGCGACCGGCTGGCACTGTATCAGCCGCGGCGTGCGTAGTCTCTACTGAGCATGACTGCACCGCGACCGGCTGGCACTGTATCAGCCGCGGCGTGGGTAGTCTCTACTGAGCATGACTGCACGGCGACCGGCTGGCACTGTATCAGCCGCGGCGTGGGTAGTCTCTACTGAGCATGACTGCACCGCGACCGGCTGGCACTGTATCAGCCGCAGCGCGGGCAGTCTCTACTGAGCATGACTGCACCGCGACCGGCTGGCAGTGGCACTGTGGCCCGTGTAACAGGCTCTTCAATTAGTATATATATATATATATATATATATATATATATATAGTTACTTTTATTTTAACCCTTTAGATCTTTAAATCTTATACACATATCCAATGCATTTCTTCGCAATGCTGTGGAGACATCAATAGCACATGAGGCCATGCTGGTCCACTAAAAGGCATCACTATTTATAATGAACTTGACTAACCAATATTTCTGTAAATAATGTGTTTCTATTCTATAAGCAGAAGCATTTACATCTCCTTGGATACAATGGTTAATTTTTATAAACGCAAACTGGGGTTATTCTGGAGTAAACAGACTGTACCATAGGGGACAAATAAACAGTCCTAAATTATCACGCGTTTGAATAAGAGATGTTTAAGCTAGATAGGTCTCCAATGTATTGCTTTGCAATGCATTGGAGACCTATCTAGCTTTCAAGGGGTTAAAAGCCCAATTTTTATTGTGTCCTCTATGGAGTAATTCTAGAATAAACTTCCCGTAGCCCAGGAGACCAAAAAATCCCCAAATCCCATTAACGTAAATGGGGACTTTAACCTCATGTATGCTAGAGGTCCCCAAAGCATTGCTTTGGAATGTTCTGGAGACCTCTTTAGCCTACAAGACGCTTTTATCCTTCTTGGGGTAGATTCTATTGCAGGTGATAAACGTTAACAGCCATTTTATCAAACATTTTCCTACTGAAGTCTATGGGGAAACCTGGAGATAAAAGCAGTGATTTAATTAGCATCTGCAATAGAATCCAGCCCCTTAGGAGGTATCCAACACATTGCAATGCATCGTTGGATACCTTTTTGGCACTCAAAAGATCAAATTAATGGGAATTTTCTTTGTCCCCCTGTGGAGCAGTTGGTTATACCCCAGCTCTTTTTAGTAGTTCAACCTCAGTGTAATGAAGATGTCTGCAGCACCCAAACGCTTAGCATGTGCTTCAGTCCTGGGTACTAACGCCACCGATGTTTCCTGAGCCCTGCATGGTGCTGGTTGCAGAGTTAATCGTGTAAACAATGATAGAAATCTCCTTTCGGACTTTCTGCCAACGCATCTCCTGGTCTGCATCGTTTTCAATATCAAACAGAGCAGCAGCCAGCCCGGGGAAACTGGAAGCGGCATACAGATTGTGCTGATTAGGGGCATAAATCACGTGCCTGGGGAATGATAGAAAACAAATATTAATGAAAGGAGATCTGTAAAGGACAAAGTTGCTTTCTATTCTAGTTTCCATCAAACACTAGACATAACGCTATGCCACAATCAGTAAGCTGGGCCAATCCATGTCATCTTTTGCCTATATGACGATATACACCTACAGCCCAGTGGAGTAACTAGATATTTAACCCCTTAAGGAACCCATCAAGGTCCTGGCACTTCATGAAATTCAGGGCTCCCCAAACGGATCGTAATTCAGAGCCGGTCCTTAAGGGGTTAAAGGCCCCAATTCTAACATTTTTTGGGCTCCCCAAAACAAAAAGGTTTTCACTGATGCACAACTAGAACCTACTGGAACTTTGGGCAGATGGAGCCCCCTTGGATGCTGGGCCCCGGTGCAAACACACCCTCTGAACAACCTATGGTTATTCCCTTGATACAGCCCCTTGTATCCATTTCATTACTGCCAGAAACACCATAAAACACCCAGGACTGGATTTCCTATGGGGCAGGGTGGGCAACTAGCACAGTTTAGGGGCACTGCCACAGGAATGGTCGGTATTTTACCGACAGGCCTGTAAAAAATTGGCTTCTGTCAAATGTTATGTCTATGGAGAGAATGCCATGGCCGGTATTTTTTTTAAAGAAAAGGTGGTAACCCTACGCACTACTCACATGGTCCCACCCCCAATTTCATCTACTTTTTCCTTAGTGTTTTTCTTATTTGTGTGAGATGCCCTTTAACCCTTTCAGTGCCAGAAGGGTGCTCAACTCATTGCAAAGCAATGCGTTTCACACTCCTCTGGCACTGAAAGGAATAAAGGTATAGTAATGTCTCATAATAAAAACAGCTCTAATTAATCATCATAGTATTTGGACTTTGGAGGGTGTTATTTCAGTTCTGTCAGAGTTGTAGTTCAAGAGTAATTCAATGACAAAGTAACCCTCTCCCGCCCCTTTTACTGATGTAACACTGCTCAGCCAGATCAGAAGGGAGGTGCCCAGGTAGACTGCAGAGAGGGACAATCTTCAATTAAGATAAGGGAAAAACCTGAAAAACTTGTCAAGGGGGGCAGGCCTTTCATTGTTCTCATAGGAAGAAGATTGTCCCCTTCTGCTATCTGTCTGGTCTTACAACCAGATTCCACATCTGAGAATAGATGGCTTACACTAGGTAAAAGGGGCGGGAGGGGAAACTTCGCTTGTGAATATCTCTCAATATCTCTTAATGCCTACAAAATAAAATAAAGATAAAACGCAGTATTACTATCTCTTTAAGGACTGGTGGGGGTGTGCAACACATTTCTTTACAGTGCACTGCACAGCCCTCTGTTCCCTAAAGAGTTGCACTGATTTTCTGGGAACATGGCAGAGCTCTGTAGAGAACTATGCTAACCTTTCCTTCCCAGCTCCTATGACTCACTCCTTGAAAAGCTGGAAATGTGGAAACTCACACTCTTCTTGCTACAAATCACAGATACATGTACACAGGCACACATCCTAGTATTGTTATAAAAATAATTAAAACCGTTTCATTAATAGCTGCTGAGAACAAAAAGTGAGAGGTCAGGTATGCAGAGTTTAACCCCTTGGGAGGTAGAGAGTTTTTCAATGCATTGCAAAGCAATGTGTTGGAGATGTATCTAGCATTGAAGGTGCATACCTCCCAAGTGTCCCTCTTTAGGACGGACAGTCCCTCTTTTAGACCCAAATCCCTCTGATGTCCCTCTTTTTAGGAAATCAGACTGAGTGGTGTGTAGATAAGTGTATCATATTGTTCTACAGCAATTTAACTTGCGTTATTGTTTGTTTAAATGTCAGTATATGTGTTTATAAACTAGTCTGTGTAAATAAAATACTGTAGTCTTGTTATAAGTCATTTATTAGGTTACACAAAGAGGTATGACTAGGTCATGAAATAGCCTACAAATCCCTGGTAATGCCCCGCCCACCAGCCACGCCCCCAGCAACACCCCCTAAAACACAAGTGTCCCTCTTTGGCAATTTGAAATGTTGGGAGGTATGAAGGTATTAAAAGGAACATTAACACCTATAAATGAGCTGGGGGTTATACAAACCTAAATCTCCTGTTCTTCTTGAAGCATCTGTATAACATCTCTGTTTTCTTAGGCCTAAAATATATGCTTTGTGGGAGCAGTCATTCCTGAGTTTTCCAGGGCTCCCTGACTCCCATTAGAGCAGCAATTCAAATAGATGTCTCAGTAGTAATAATGCAATATTGTCTGTAAATGTTGTGTCTTTCCGGACAGGTGAGCTGTGGGTTCTAGCTTGTCTCTTCACAAATAGCACAAGCAAAAGTAAACAAATGCATACCTAACAACACTTCAACTAGCCAAAGAGGGACACTTTTGTTTTAGGTAATGTGGCTGGGGGTGTGGTTGGTGGGCGGAGCATTACTGAGAATTTTTTAGGCTATTTTACAGACTAATGTACATACCTGGGAACTCTCCGGTTTTGCCCCGGTGACTCCGGATTTCAGACTGAATTACCAGGTCTCCGGAGCAATGTGTGGATCACCGGGTGGACAGAGTTTAAATAGAAACTCTGCGCACTTGTGCTCCGTCCCGCCCTCTTAGATACATTTTGCAGGGTTTTTTTGTTTTTTTGTTTTGTCCGGCCCCCCCTCCTTGACTAAGCCCCGCCCCTTTTATGACGCGAGTCGCGTCATTTTCCTCCCAGGTCGGCACTGACAGGGTTACCCTCGGGGTATCCCTGTTTCAAAAGTTCCCAGGTATGATAACCATATTACTGCAGCAATCCAGACAGGTGTCTCAGAAGTAATAGTACTATATTGTCTTTAAATGTTCTGTTTATCTGAATAGATGAGCGGTGGGTTCTAGCTTGTCTCATTACAAACAGCACAAGCAAAAGTATCCAGATGCATGCCTACCAACATTTCAAATCGCCAAAGAGGGACACTATTGTTCTAACAAAAAAGAAAAAAAGGTGCTACCACGTTTCATAGCATATAGCATGCAACAGCAAGATTATAACAAAATCCTCAGGGACTCACCGCTGACTTGTCAAATTCGGGTGCTCACTCTCAGTTGGGTCTCCCTTCCAGACAATTCATGTAGATACAAAAAGATGGATGGCACTTCCGAAAATAATTAAAATCACATATAGCTTTATTTTGCTCTTTAAAACACAATGGCAAATTAAGCAGGACAGAGATGAGACAAAAAGGATCCCATGTAAAGCAGGACTTGCGAGCAAAGTCTAATGCATTTCGCGCTTACATCAGATCTTAATCATAGACTGATTAAGTGCTGATGTAAGAGCGAAACGCGTTAGACTTTGCTCGCAAGTCCTGCTTTACATGGGATCCTTTTTGTCTCATCTCTGCCCTGCTTAATTTGCCATTGTGTTTTAAAGAGCAAAATAAAGCTATATATGATTTTAATTATTTTAGGAAGTGCCATTCATCTTTTTGTACACTATTGTTTTAGGTGATGTGGCTGGTGGGAGGAGCATTAACAAGAATGTTTAGGCTATTTCAATGACTGATGTATAAACCAATATACTGAAGTTTAAACAAACATTAATGTGAGTTGTATTACTGTAGAGCTATGTGATATATACATATACATACTACATGGTCTGATCTCCTAAAGAGGGACGCCAGGGTGGGAAAGAGGAACACAGGGATTTGGGTCTCAAAGAGGGACTGCCCCTACTAAAGAGGGATACTTGGGAGATATGCAAATGGTATCTATATATATAAAGTAACCTTAGACTTAGTTGTTAGGGATCTAATATGCACTAGCAAATTTATACTGATGCTAGCTGCAGTTTGCATGACATTTAAATTATATAACTCCATTTCACTTTAAGGAGTGTTCTTATGAAGGATCATGAACACCTAAAATTCAGATAGGGTTATATAAATGTAAATATAATGTACTCCAAGCTAGCATCTGTAAAATAATTGTTTAGACCCCTAGAAAATAATCATAATTTTGCCTAACTGTAGAAGAAAATGGAGGCACTCACCCAGTATAGTAAATCATCTGATTTATTCAAACTATACAGAAGACACAATTACATGACCAGAGTTGCAAAGCAGTACCGTCCATGTTATTTTGTGATTAGAAGCATTTCAAGGCAACACTGTGGGTGAGTACCTCCAGGATGTTCTACAATTGGGCATTCATGAATGCATTTTCCATTCAAGTTAAGTACCTGGAGACAGAAATGAGATTGGGACATATAACTCTCTAACTAATTGCCCTTGTACATCCATATTGTGTGAAACATTCGAGAAGACTCCAGTGAGGATAAACATGTTGTTTTGCATGTGGCCTAGTATTTTCCATATATGATCTAATCATGCTTTTGGGTATAACATTGTGCTCCAATTCTATACAGTAATTTTTACTTGAGTACCTTGGAATGAGTGATATGATACAAAGCATTTAATGTATATATATATTAGTATTCATTTTTTTTCCTATTGTCTTATATTTTATGTCTGACTGTGTATAGACGGTACAGAAAGAATGAAAAAGCTGGGAGCACTCTGCTTTATAATAGAAAAAGTTTATTGCCCAAAAATATTAAAAAATATAGCCATACAATAGTAACAATTTACTGATCAGAGGGTTGTGCAATATATTGCTAAGCAGTGCATTACACTACCCTCTGATCTTTAAAGGATGAAGCAGTATAGGGCAGTAGAGACTAGAGAATTAACCATTTGAGTGCCAGAGAGGCATCCATCTTCATAGGAGATCAGACAGTTTGGTGTGTTTATAAGTGTATCACATTGATCCACGGCGATAAAACTCACACCACTGTTAATATAAACCTCAATGTATGTGTTTATAAGTTAGGCCGTGTAAATATAAAACACTGGTCTTGCTCTAAACCATTTATTTAGTTACACAAAGAAGAGTCAGTAGGTCATAAATTAACCTAAAAGTTCTAGTTAATGGCCCCATCCACCAGCCACACCCCCAGCAACACCATCAAAAACAAAAGTGTCCCTCTTTGTCAATTTGAAATGTTGGAGATATGTATCAAGCTTTCCCAATCAAGGGCCCTGGGATATAGCATGAGATATTTTTAACTTGTGTGATGCTAGAGATACATCTTCATTGCATTGCAATGCATTGGAGTTTTTTTTTTTAGCATCTATTCGGTAATGACCTCTGTTTCCACAACTAATTTGCACAGACGCTTACTTGGAGTATAGAGTAATTAAACTTATACAACACCATATAGGTTATAGGTAAAGAAAAATTCTTATCTGTTAGTGTTCCTTTAAAGCATTAGCCCTTTTCAGACTGGCATATCACCTAGTATTAAAGGGATAGTAATGTTTCATAATAAAAGCAGCTCTAATTAATCATCATAGTATTTGGACTTTGGAGAGTGTTATTTCAATTCTGTCAGAGTTGTAGTTCAAGAGTAATTCAATGACAAAGTATCCCCATCCCGCCCCTTTTACTGATGTAACACTGCTCAGCCAGATCAGAAGGGAGATGCCCAGGTAGACTGCAGAGAGGGACAATCTTCAATTAAGATAAGGAAAAAACCTGAAAAACTTGTCAAGGGGGACAGGGTTTTCATTGTTCTCAAAGGAAGAAGATTGTCTCCTTCTGTTATCTGTCTGGTCTATGGACTGGATTCCACATCTGAGAAGAGATGCTTACACTAGGTAAAAGGGGCAGGAGGGGAGACTTTGCTTGTGAATATCTCTCAAATCATAAAGGTTTGAGAGATAAGACTTTTATTGTTCTTCATGTTTTTTTAATGCCTACAAAATAAAATAAAGATAAAACGAAGTATTACTATCCCTTTAAGAGGACTACAACGCAATGAACAGAAGGCCTTAAATGGGAACTATACCTATAGGAATAAAGTAGCACTTAACATGTTTAATAGAAGGCCTTACTTAAGTAAGAGGCCTATATTTAAGTCCGGTATATCTATTTATATACCCATTTTTTTAGAGATGAGAGTTCTCCATCCTCAACACTTTGGTCCTTACCTAAGGTTTTTATTGAGACAAAACAATTCCAGTTCATTTTCTTGTATTGCATCTATCATTGCCTGTTCAATCTACTCATCCATGGTCCCTGTAAACGTATTTAGATAGCGAAATGCTATGTTCAGCTAATATACAGAATAGTTGTAAAGAATGGGCACTCAGGGGCCTTTTTTGTCATATAATAATAAAAAAACTAGTGGCTTATTGTATGAAATAAGTGTTTCTATCTGGTAGGGATTTTATCCAGACTCCACCCTACCAGATCAAAAAGTTGATTTAATACAATTAATCATTAATGTTCGATTTCGAAGTTACATCATCATCATCATTATTTCCAGCCGTTATTGATCCACTGTAGGATGAAGGCCTCCTCAGCAAGCCTCCAACAACTTCGGTCTTGTGCCTTTTGTTGCCACTGTGTGACAACAAATTTGGAAATTTCAGCTACCCATCTTGTCTTTGGTTTTCTTCTTGGGCTTTTAGTATCGAGTGAAATCCGTTCCAAAAATTGTTTGTCCCATATACCATCAGGTCTTCTTCCTATGCGGCCTGCTCATTTCCATTTCAGGCATTTTACTTTTTCAGTGATGTCATAGACCATTGTACGCTGACAAATCCATGCAAATGTTTTTTAGGAACTTTTTGTTATGTTTAGAATTCGCCACTCCATACTTCTCTGTGTACCCTTAAGTTTTTGCATGTCTTTTGCATTTAGTGTCCATGTTTCACAGCCATACGTAATTCCTGTCCTCCATTGTCATCTTTGGTTGATAGTAAAATAACAAATTTGCTTCAAAGTTGACCAGCTGCCTTTTAAAACTTCTAAATAATCAAGTTTCAAACTACCAGAAGAAACTTCTGGAACTTTACACTCCTTACTTTTTTCAGTCTGCAGGCAAATGTTAGCTATATGTACCCAGGGTTCACTTAACGTCCATCTAGTGTTCAAGCCTTCTGTCATGATTCTCCACCTCTGTGAAAGGGATAGTAATGTTTCACAATTAAAGCAGCTCCAATTAATCTTCATAGTATTTGGGCCATGGAGAGTGTTATGTCAATACTGGCAGAGTTGCAGTTGAAGAGTAATTGAATAATAAAGTATCCCCCTCCCGCCCCTTTTACTGATGTAACACTGCTCACCTCAGAACAGAATGGTGGTGTCCAGTTCGCTTGCAGTGACGAACAATCTTCATTTAGCGTAAGAGAAAAACCTGAAAAACCTGTCAATGGGGGCAGGGCTTTCATTGTTCTCACAGTAAGAAGATTGCCCCTTGCTGTTATCTGTCTGGTCAAGCAATCAGATTCCACATCTGAAGTGAGCAGTGTTACACTAGGTAAAAGGGGCAGGAGGGGGATACTTTATCATTCAATTACTCTTGAACTACAGCTCTGACAGTATCGAAATAACACTTTCTATGGCTCAAATAGTATGAAGATTAATTGGAGCTGCTGTTTTTGTGAAAGATTACTATCCCTTGAACTCCCCTCACCCCCATACAGTCCTAGAGACCCCCATCACTGGAAATTTTTACTATGAGACCAAAGACTTACCTGTTAACTTAAGCTTATGCCTAATACCTGCCACTGGTCAACAGCATAATTCTTTTCATACACTACTCCATTTTACATTGAACTTCAACAGTGTTAAATTTTAGAGTACTTTGAGTCTCATTAGGAGAAAAGAGCTATATGAATTATGATCATATTATTATTTTAATGGTTCAGTCCAACTTTGGTCCTCTATGAAGTGAAATTACAACAAAAGAATGTCCCCTTCTACACCCTATCCATAGAGAAAGAAACAACAACAAAAAAAGTATGCCAACTGCCACTCACTTCAAGTAGTGATATCACCATTAGCTTCTACATGGGGGACCACAATTTCAATTAATTGTGACAATATAGTCTGAATATGTGCCCATATAATTCCCCAGTTTCACTATATACACGATATATACAAGCTTTCCAAGTATCAGGAAATAATAATGTCCATATGCAAGATCCAGTCCAAATGAAACATGTTAGCAAGCGACCTTTAGATCATACTAAACCATAAAGCTTGCAATATGTAAAATGAACAGTTACTTATATGCTTCAAACACCTTTCCAGTATTTATCCATGCTAGCACATGGTATTCCCTGCTTTGTGTCATCATCCACAGTATTCTGACAGAGGAGGCCAAGCGTACTCCAGTCAGAAGAGATTGTAGGTGTTAATTGATACCTGCATCCATTTAACTTGGCAGGCTATATCTTTCAGAATTCAGTTGTAATTATATATAAAGCAGGTTCTAGCACCTACTGCTCCTGTATTAACAGAGGTTTGTAAGATAAGAGAAAAAAATGAAAGCATAAATAAATAAATAAAATATCACATATTTGCCCTGATGTCTACACATTCTATGAATGCAGTGACATGGAGTCCTCTTCATGGAGACATTCATTTGATGGTACAATATAGTAAGGCAGGGTGCGCTATAACTGGTGGGATCCAGTACATGGAGAGTAATGTATGCTTCAAGGTTCCTTTGTCATCATTGTGGGATGTATAATGTTCATTAATCAAAGCAATTCTATAACATATCCTAGTCACTACTACAGTAAGAAGTCTGCTGTCTCTCAAATGCCTCCCTATTCTAAAAGAGAATATTGGATGTTTCTTCTGAAAAATAGGCTAGTGTTTAAGGACTGTTTTTTTAGCCACATTAGAAGATGTGTTGGAACATGTCTGTATTGGTTTTCTGTCCAGTGTTTTTCTTTTCTAACACCCTTTGCCTCAGTCCTACCAACCATTTTGAGCAGTCAATGATTTCCTTCTTGTAATATCCTCTCTATGAACCTGCTGAAATGTTTTTAATTCTCGGCCAAGGGAGGCATTGTCTAGTGTAGGACTCAGACTTACTCCAAGTGTGTAAGGTGGGGGCTAGTGTAATGAGATACCATTACATTCATTGGGTTTGCAAAAAAATATTCATTTGTAGCCTATTGCTTCAGTGATGCATGTCAAGGTAAAGAAAATATGGGGCGTGTTTTATTCAGATTGTCAATAGCTTTGGTTAGTATTGTTAGGTTCCCTTTCTGCAGCAGTAGAAACACTTCAATGAACCAGTGTAATAGAAAGTAGGTAAGAAAATATTAATGTATATAGATCAGTGATTCTCAACCAGGGTGCCATGGCACTTTGATGTGCCACGGACATAAAATTAGGGTGCCCCATGTTTTCTATGAAGACTAACAAAAACTTGAATATTGTCTTTTAAATGTATAAATATGGAAATAGTTATACACAGTGTGTTTATTTTTATTATTATGATTGTGAGACCTAATAATACCTAATTGTATCCGTTATTATACCCTAGAAAAATTACACCTGTTACGGGTGCCCCGAAAGTCCCAGATTGTGTGTTAGGAGTGCCTTGAGCAAAAAAAGGTTGAGAACCACTGATATAGATATTTGCACATGCTGAACCGCATAGGCAACCATAAAAATGTACCTTTCTTGATTTTAGCATCTCTCAACACCCAGTCTTTTTTTTTTTCTCCTCCTCCTTTTTTACCCTCATGAGACCTTGCCTTTATCACTGCAAAAGTTTATTTCTGTGAGCTAAAATAAGACTGTTTCAGAATGTCCCTGAATATATGAATTCAATGTTTCTCCCAGAGAAAAGTCTACTTCTGTTTGTAGCACCCATCAACCACTTATAGACATTGTGTCCTTTGTTGGCAGAGATAACTTTATCAAATGTATCCATTTTGTATTTTGATAGATTATCCCTATATGTGTCCACCTATTGTAAAGTTTAATCCAGACAATAGCTTTGCCAGCTTCTAACACATCAAGATGTTTAGTTTCAAGAGAAGCTAATTCTATGCCCTCTTCCAGTACCACAATTTTGGAGCACATCAACTACACTATTGGGGACAATTAAACATACCAAAAATTACTATTGATTTAAATTGGGCTTTTAATCCTCTGAATGATAAAAAAGGTATTTAACACATTTGTGCTTAAGACCTAAATCTTCTTCATTACATCAAATAAACCTACAGATACTTTATCTTCCTTCTAAGTGGATTGAATTGCAATCTGGCAGTGTAGAGGTTAAGTGAAGAGGTTCATTAGCCATTTGTTGGCTGCATCCTGTACTCCTTTGTGTTTGGATGCAGTGAAAGGGTAATGGTAGGAGGAAACCACAAGGAGTGGCTGCTGCCTGAATTTTCCTGTAGATACGACATAATTACAGAGGTATTGAGGTTATAAAGAAATACAAGTTTATCATGTTTAACCTTTGCTAGGTCATCTCTAGGTTAAAAAACAAATAAAAACCAGAGAAGTAGCTGACAATTTCTTCTCAAATAGGAGAAAAAAAATGTCCTTACCTTAAAATGGGCATCAGATATTTTTTCACATATGCATAACTAAATAATCATGTTATTTAGCATCACCTTATTTTTAAAATGTGCAATACTAACAGCTGGGCTTGGCCAAATGGCCCCAGGTCTGAAGACACAGGTCCCACAGATGTGATGGTAGATGGCTGGAATCCCAGAATGATATTGAAATGTCATATTAAAGCAAGTATAATTTGCCTTGAAAAAATAACATTTTGAGGTACTTTGGAGCTGCAGCTATTCTTATATAACAACTGGAGAAGGTTCTGCTGGGTTAAGGTGATATACTAATGAATCACTGCAGAATCAGAAGAGTCTAGAGTGTGTAGTTAGAACCAATGTCAAGGAAGGCCACTAGAAATGTCATTAACAGTGCCAGGTCAAGGGCCGAGGCAGGCAGGAAATGAATAGTCTGGTTTATAAGCAATGGTCTCAGCCGACAGATGACGTATATCTCAACAACAAGACAATTGTCATTGATTTACATTTACATTGCAGGCTTAGTCCACGGGGACAATATCAGTGAATGATGATGATGTCTATGCAATGGTGCCTGTGTAGAGCATTGCATGTATTTTTTTTTTTACAAGGGTGAGTAAACACAACCCAATGCAGCATAATGTAACTTGCATGTATTCAGCCCAAAAACATAGATTTTGGCAGCAGAGAAGACCAAATTGGCCCATCCTGTCTTACATCTTCTTATCTAGATATAATTCCCTCTCTTACATAGTTACTGTATTATCCCGTTCCACGTACACTGGGACAATGTCCCATGACTATATCATCCTTTCTTACTTGCATTACTTCTAAATTTTCCACCCCTAACTTTAGATCATAGCCTCTTGTTCTAGAAGTATTCTTTTACTTTAAAATGTTTCACTCCAAAATGTTATTAAATCCATGAATACATTTAAAAGGTTTCTGTCATATCCTTCCTTTCCCTCCTGTCTTCCAAGCAGTACACACTGAGGTCTTTGTGTCTGTTTTGCAGGTTTTGTCTTGATTATCTTGGACTATTTTAGTGGCAGAAAATACACAACAAGGTTGGTCTACATGACAGCGATGCATGCGCCATGCAGGTTGTTCATATGGCTTACCCACTAATCCCAGTATTATAATTATTAGTACCTTTAAAGGGATAGTAATACTTCGTTTTATCTTTATTTTATTTTGTAGGTATTAAAAAAACATGAAGAACGATATAAGTCTTATTTCTTAAACCTTTACGGTTTAAGAGATAGTCACAAGCAAAGTATCCCCCCCCCCTTTCAGCCAGAGTAGAAGGGAGGTGCCCAGGTAGACTGTAGAGAGGGACAATCTTCAATTAAGATAAGGGAAAAACCTGAAAAACTTGTCAAGGGGGGCAGGGCTTTCATTGTTCTCATAGGAAGAAGACTGTCCCCTTCTGTTATCGGTCTGGTTTATGGACTGGATTCCACATCTGAGAAGAGATGGCTTACACTAGGTAAAAGGGGCGGGAGGGGAAACTTTGCTTGTGAATATCTCTCAAATCATAAAGGTTTGAGAGATAAGACTTATATTGTTCTTCATGTTTTTTTAATGCCTACAAAATAAAATAAAGTTAAAACGAAGTATTACTATCCCTTTATATTTAACACTAATGCATCTTGTAGCCCTTAAAAAAACAAATTAAATGACCCCAGCAGCGTCTCTCAAACATTTATGGTTTGAGAGCTATCCCTTGACATCAGCGCTCTAGCTGACTTCAGGGGAATCCTGTCCCTGAACAAGCGGAAGCTTTTCAGCAGAGCCAAGATTGCGTTATTGAAGAAGAAATCCTTCGCTGAAACGGTCTTCTACGTGTGCTTGCAAACCAACCACACGTAGTAGACCTTTCCAGTGAAGGATTTATTTTTCCATAACACGATCTCGGCTCTGCTGAAGAGCCTCTGCTTGTCCCGGGACAAGATTCCCTGCAATCAGCTAAAGCACTGACGACAGGGGAGGGGGAGCTTTGAAAGTGGATAGCTCTCAAACCATAAAGGTTTGAGAGATGCCGCTGGGGTAATTTAATTTGTTTTTTTAAGGGCTACAAGATGCATCAGAGTTAATTGTAAGTATTTCTATCCCATTAAAAGTGTGTCAGCATTTTGTTTTATTCAAGGTATCTATTTTAATCTATGTATCCCTTGTTCTATTTAAACTTTATATTCCTTGTGCTATTTGTTATTCAATCACTGAAACATCTTTTTGTTTTTTGGTTTAGTAATTAGGAACTTCTTAACCTCAACGCTCTTTGACCTGCTTGGCACAGCCTTCATAATTACTTCCCTGGTCCTGAAATTACCTCCTTCCTTGTCACTTCATGCTACTGAGGCTCCCATATGAACGTCTACCAAATGAGTGGGATAAATTAATGGGTATGAAAAATCATGTAAATCCTGTAGATTTTCCCATTGAAATGAAGATATGGAGAGGTGACAGCTCCTCTTTAAAATAATATGTAAAAAGCTGATTTGCCCCATTTAAAATATTAACTTTCAGTTCTTTCACTTTGCAGTTCCTCACCAGAAAATTAGCAATAATTATAGTGCCCCATCAACCTCATGACATCATCAGCATGATACTACACTGAGCTTTTAGTGTTACATTTTAACATTGTTTGGGAAGCAAAAATGGTTATAATTTACGATTTCCATTTAGATATTCTTTCTTTGTATTATAAACTACACATTACCTGTAGTACAGGTTGCCCGCCACTCCAAGAGGGTCAATAAAAGCTCTTTCAAGCTGCATTAGTTGGTCATTAATCTTGCGTACTTCCAACTGACTGTAAAAAAGAAAACATTAAGTATGTACTGTTATTTTTGGAATAATAAAATCTGTCTCTACAGGAACAGTAAACCCTTATGATAGATAGATAGATAGATAGATAGATAGATAGATAGATAGATAGATAGATAGACAGACTGATTAGATATGATGGGAATTGTGGTCAAACAAGAGATAGAGGGCCTGAAGCACAACTGCTCACATGGTGGGGTATGTTTAAAAACCTTTCTTAATGTATACTTAAGAATTGTCGCTAGAATTCACAGCACCTGGTCATATTTATAAATATGTCTATCTGAGAAAATTTGCAACTGCGAATATATTTTCACACACATAGCAGTATTATTTACTTCCAATAAGAATAGTTTATGCCTGCATTAAGATTTTTGGCGCAATTAGCGTATTTCTTTATAAATACACTGGGACACAATTCTTATTTGGCCAACACCATTTCTACTCCACTTTTCAAAAAAGTCAACTGACTAGAGTTACCACTTAGCGAAAATGTCGCTTGATGTTTATACATATACTTATGTCACTTTGACACAATTTTATAGACACTTTCTTTCTAACACCAGTTTTATATGTGCCTCCCATAATGCTGCTGTTAAAACACAATTATTGGTTGAAATAATCCCTTCACACAAAACACCCTGTAAGATCCTGAGAACTACTATTTAGGAGATGCAACTGTATCAACAATAGTTATATTATAACCATATTGCTTGTCTTAGGGTCATTATGCCCCCACCCCAAATCACAGGGAATGGGCTATCAATAATAATAAATAGAGGACATGTGAGTGAGAAGGGTAACCTTTTCCCCTGAACCTCTTGGCTTTGGGGTAGGAAAAAAAATTAAAATTAATGAAATATGTTAGATGTCCACTCTGGGCCACTAGCCAATGGCGAGTGAAAATTCAGCCCTGGTGAGTGGAAATTCAGCCCTGGTGAGTATGCTATGGCTTGCAGTGGTGAGTAACTTTTCAGGTCTGTCTAGTAGCAAAGGACTTCAAATTATAAGCCTTGTGTGTATATATATATATATATATATATATATATATATATATAAACCATTAGACTGAGGGGTCTACGGCCTACGCCCCCCACCTGACAGTTTACAAAATAAAATTTAAAAAAATACATAGTTGGTTATGATAGGTAGTTAAAGAAGAAGTGACATCTCCTATTAATAATCCCACTTAATACTTTGCTTTCTACTAGGCCTTAAATGAATGCATTGCAGTTAAATGTCACAATAACACACATTGCCATTGCCTATAATGTAAAAAACATGAATTTAACATGAGAAAGATTTACAGGATAACATGCCTCTTTTATATATTGTATCATGGTTTTTGTTAAGCTTCCTATGTGAAGTTTACTTAAAGAAGCAGTAAACTTTTTTATATGAAAACATTTGTTATTGAGCCTTTTCTGCTGAGTAAAACAAGGGCAACTCCCGCCGCTGTCAGTTGTTTTATTCAGCATTTATAACAGGAAGTGAATTTACTTTATGTTTACTTCCTGGACTTTCTAACTGACAGGAAGTGATTCAGCAGTTTCTATCATATTGTATGGAGAACTGTTAGCTACTGACTTTCCTCTCCATTTCAATGTAACAGAATAACTAAATGGAATCTGACCACTAGAGGGAATTACTAATGTAAAAAAACATGGGTTTAAACTGTAATACTGCTGGAAATATGCATCTCTCAGCAGTGGGAGTACCTTTATTTTACTCAACAGGAAAAGCCCTAAAATATATATTTTTTCATAAAAAAGTTTACTGCTCCTTTAATTTTGATAACGACTACAGTTCTAATTACGCAAAAGAATAAATTAGAAAAAGCAAACGAAAGGGTAAAACTGGCAAAGAAAACACTAACTTTGCATTGTAGAAAAGTTGAGGATTTCTGGGGCAAACCAACTGCACTATACGAGAGAACTACATTTTCCCATTGATTGAAAAGGAGATTTTAACCCTTTGAAAGCTAGAGAGGTCTCCAAAGTGTTGCAAAGCAATGCGTTTGAGACCTCTCTAGCATTCAAGGGTATTAAAACCCCCATATAAATCAAAGCACGTTTATGGAATTTTAGTCCTCCGCTGTAGCACAATTGCTTTGCCCCAGAAATCATCCGCTTTTCTTTTGAACATACGACCCTAACACTCAAGGACAACCAGTTACTATTACTAAGGTCAAATTAATTTATACTGTAGCATGTATTCCTGAAAGGAAGCATTTCGGTTGCATGGGGAATTATATTGCAAATGCTGCCAAACTGGAATAACAATAGACTTGACATTTTTTCTCCTTGTCTCTGAGTACTGTGGTTTTACAATTCAAATTCACACGCGCCGCCAACTGTATGCATTTACCATATAATAGAAATAGAGATAAGGGAGATGGTTTATATCCTTTGCAGCACTTCAAGATTCTACATTATTCAACTGATGGAGACAAAACACGAGGACTTACAGGAAGTGATTTACTTTGAATAAATTATACTATTTACATCACTGACATTACTGCCTGCTATGCTTCACAGCTTCAATGCCATCATCTCTCTGCTGGTATATAGGTAAAAATATAAGAACTACTGTACTAGGGTATATATCAACATCTGCTCATCCAAAGTGCTACAATGATCCTCCACAGAAGCATATTTATCATCCGATTTTCAGTTCATACATTGTTTCTTAACCCTTTGAATGCCAGAGGGATCTC
Source organism: Rhinophrynus dorsalis (assembly GCA_037306005.1). Lineage (NCBI taxonomy): Eukaryota > Metazoa > Chordata > Amphibia > Anura > Rhinophrynidae > Rhinophrynus > Rhinophrynus dorsalis. The sequence goes on from CM074728.1 coordinate 15,044,710, forward strand.
TAATGCATTGCAAGGCGATGCGTTAGATCAGGGCTTGATTTCCCAGTAGGCAGAGTAGGAAACTGCCTAGAGCTCAAAATTTTGAGGGGTGTCTCAGCTGTGCTGGTTAACCCCACTTTATGAAATGTGGGTGTGTGGCCAGAGCAATCTCCATGTTCCTGGACCAGTTTACAGGCTATTATTTAACCCCTTTGGATGCAAAACAGACCTAACAACAACAAAAGTGTTGTTTTGTTCTTGCATGTGATAGGCCATGGGTATTCTCTGTGCCAGGAAACAGTGAATGGGAATGAGGGTGGGGTCATGTGAGGTGTGGGGGTGTAACCATGGGTGGAGCTAAGGGCACCTAGAGTGCCTTGCCTAGAGGCACCTGGGATATAAATCCAGTCCTGCATTTCTTATACAAAAACAAAGAAAACTGGGTGCCTAATAGTGTAATTATGCATGTAGTTTAATGATAAGTAGACTGTAAAAGTGGTAATACGTAGCAAAGTGGTCAAGAATAAATGATTGTCTGAAACACCAGCATATGGAGAGATAGTTCTGTCTCCATTTGGGGTACAATAAGTCTCCATATGAGGGTCAAGAAGAACGGCTGTGTTCTCAGTAATGTTATCCACAAATGGTAACTTATTAAAGTGTGTAAAAATAGAATGAAAATCCAAGGCCTTTGTAACGTGACGCCTTGTATCATAAGCTGGATACCTCTTTTATAGTTCCTTTCTCCCCTCAGAATAACAATCCAATAGTAAACTGACCCTCCTGTTCCCAAACATCAGCCGAGACTTGATGAAGGGAAGAACTCTCTTTTATTCAATCAAACACACAGGTTATATACACTACAGAGACTCTTATCTAGATCAGCATGCAAATGAATACTTGGGACAGTGTTTCTATGCTTGACCAATCAGCCACCAGCATCCTTATCAGGATAAGAATGCAGATTAGGAATTGAAATCCTACATTCTTAACTGGCTCATCAATAACCGCCTCTGATTGGTCAAGGAAGCACAGCAGGAATCAATTAAATCATTAACATTCCTTAGCACAGGCCTGGAGTATAGTGGAATCAAAGCCCAACCCCCCCACTATCTCTGCACTCCAGCAATGTACTGGAATCAACTATGGCTAAGCTCAGTCCATGGGTGTTAGTATTTTGGGTAGAAATAGTCTCTAACACACCAATATCTCCCATAGTCACCACAGTTCTGTCACAGCCTTATTCTTAAGAGTCTTTCTCAAAGACAATGGCCACAATATATATGTTATATTATTGTATTCACAAAGATCTAAACCAGGAAATGATAGACCTGTGAGCTTGACTTCCGTAGTGGGTAAGATATTAGAAGGGATACTAACTGATAGTATTCAGGACTAAGTGATGTAGAACAACATTATTAGTAAGAGCCAGCATGGTTTTATGAATAATAGATCATATCAGACTAATTTACTTGCATTTTACGAAAGGGTAAGTAGTAATTTGGACAAGGGAGTTGCTGTTAATGTCGTATTCTTGGATTTTACAAAAAGCCTTTCATACTCACAATATGTTACAGCCTAAAATTAAAAAAACTTTTGTTTGGGAGGTGATATCTGTGAATGGATAGAGAAATGGTTAACCCTTTGAGTGCAGAGAGGTATTCAACTTATTGCGTTGCCATGAGATGGATACCTCTCTGGCACTCAAAGTGTTAAATTATAGATGGCAGAGAGTTGCTGTAAATGGAACCTTTTCAAGTTGGTCTAAAATTGTAATTTTGGTGCCACAGGGTTCAGTCCTGGATCCAATGCTTTTTAATTACATTATTAATGTTCTGGAAGTTTGTATTGAAAGCAATGTCACAATCTTTGCTCTTGACACTGTAAGGAAATACATATAGAGAAGGATGCTTTTTCTTTGCAGAAAGATTTAGATAAACTGAGTCAATGGGTGGAAAAGTGGCAGATGACATTTAATGTAGATAAATGTAAGGTTATGCATTTTGGTTCTAGAAACAAACATGCGACATATACATTAAATGGGAAATGACTTGGGGAATCTGATAAATGGATTGGAGGATCTGAGTTATAGAGAGACTGGCCAAACTGGGAAGAGACATCTAAGGGTTGATATGATTACCATTTACACATATATTTGAGGTCAATACAAAGAACTCTCCAAGGAACTATTCACTAAAAGAGATGAGCAAAGAACAAGAGGTCGTCTATTAAGATTAGAGGAAATATGCCTTTGACTAAAGCAAAGGAAGGGTTTTTTTTACAGTTAGGGCAGTAAAGTTATGGAATTCTTGGCCTTGGGATGTTGTGCTTGCAGATACTGTAACTGCTTTCAATAAATTATTGGATACCCGTGTAGCACAAAACAATATTGAGAATTATGACAGCTGTCTTCAAAGCAATTAGGATGTTCATCCAGGAAGGATTTTTTTTACCCATTGGAGGCTTAATTGGAAATGGCTTCAATGGGGGGTGCCTTCTTCTGTATAAACATGGGTGATATGGCATGGGCTGAACTTGATGGGAACCTGTCTTTTTTCAGCCTCATCAACTATGTTACTATTTAAATTGAAGGGGCTGTTTATTTGTCTCCTGTGGTGGAGTCGGTTCCCTCCAGAATTGTACCTCTTTAGCTTGGAAAATTAGGTCCCTACTTTTCTTATTATGTTAGCCCAGCAGATGCAAATTGCTTTGTAATTGTTGCAGATCTAGTAGTCTGGCATTAAATGTCATTAAAGCTAATTACCCCTATACTCAAACTGATCTCAGTAAATATTTTCCCCACTACCCTGCTCTAAGGATCACAGAAATATCTCTACTTGAATCAGCCTGTAGTAATAAACAGTTTGCCCCATTCTGCATGTTAGGCACATAGTAAAAAATAAGATAAATATGAAGCTCTACATTTTTCCTTAAAAGGAATAAACAAATACATTTTTAAAGATGGGTAATTGCATTACTAACTTTAGGTTAGATTGTCCAGATATCTACATCCTTGCTATAAGTTAGAAAAAAAAAATATATTTTTCCATAAGTTGATTGATGCAGAAATTGATGACAAACATAAACTGCCCTACCACACTAGATAGCTACACATTTCCAGAGAAAATATGTTTCAAATTGCCATGGAATGATATACCATATTAGGAGCCGAGAGCACAAAGTGCCCCCTACCACAATGTACAGGTTTTCTGGAATATTTTAAACACGTGATATGGGTGCACCAAAATGACCCTAACAGCTCTGAGCATGAAAATAAGTTGTAGAGACATACTATTTTGAAGATTAGACAACTGGTTGCATTAAACCAAGGGATATTTGCATTTTTATCTGTAGGCTGTAGTACAGAAATGTTTCTAAACATTTGTACTTTAGTAAAATGACAGTTTATGTTCCTACCATTTAAATATTTTGAAAAACAATTAATGCCATGTTATAAAATTTTGGGTAGCTGACACCAAAACAAAAGGTATCTCATTGGTATGGGATAACATACTGTATGGGGCACCAGAAAAACTTGAAACAGAACAATATAATGTTATGTTTTTTTACAAATAAAAAACTTCAGGTGCAAATTAATAAACTAGAGTAGTGCAATTATGTAGCAAATTAACAGTATCACAGGGGAAAATTAATTAATATTAATTGGGTTTAAAGACTCATTTAAATCAATTTTAATTTGCAGTAAATTCTTGTTCCTCAATGGCACAGCTGGTTTGCTCCATAATTACATCTTTTAATTTGTTTAATTGCACCTTTTGGATTCTAACATGCAGACAGGTCATATCAGTTTAGAGACTAAACATCCAGCTCAATTAGATACATTGTAACTTGGATTTATAACAATAGCCCAGATTGCCATGAACCTTCCAAGTTCCATGAGAATAAAAATAAATTGTTTTTCATGTTTTCACCAGATCGGAAATACTCTAAAATGCTTAACTAATAAAGCAGTGTTTGTGCCATCCATGTCATAGTTACACGCTAAGTTAGGTTTAAAAAAACACAAGTCCATCACAGTATTAACAAGGAAATGAACATTACATAATCCTTCCCGACTACAAGATGTATCGATTTACCAGAACTTTGTGTTTACTGGGATATTAATGGCAGTATAAAAATGCAGCTCAGATTGATTCTCATATAACCAGGGTCAATTCAATAGTTTATGTTTTGTACTTCAATTCTAAAGGATCCCCCTCCCTCCCCTTTTACCTACATCATGCTGCCTCTGAGCTGGTCGGACGGAGCGTAGCGAGGCACAATCTACATTGAGCATAAGGAAAATCCAAGCCACCTACTTCAAGGGGGACAGGGTTTTCCTTATACTCAGTGGATGAAGATTGTCCCTCACTGTGTGCTGTCCGGTCCCACAACCGGATCCCACATCTGAGGGGATGCAGCTAAGGGTAGGTAAAAGGGACAGGAGGGGGATCTTTTAGAATTGATTTACTCTTAAACTAGAAAACATACACTATTGAAATACAGTACTACATGATCCTTGTTATATGAGAATCAGTTGGAGCTGCATTTTTATTCTGCCATTACTATCCATTTAACATACTAATACATAGTGTAACCCTGTATGTTCCTTTCTTCTAGAAACGTGTCCAATTTTCTTTCAAATGTATCTATTATATCTGAAATGACCACATCTTTTGGGAAAGAATTTTAAAAAACCTTACTGTAAAAAAAAAAAAATCCTCTGTTGAAGTTGAAACATTCTTTCCTACTTCTTATAGGGCGGCCCTAGTTATTTAAAAGACCTTGGAACTAAAACGTTACTAGAGTGATACTTGTATTAACTTTGCATCCTATATAATAAAACGCTAGGATGTTTGTCAGAAGCCGTCATGCGCAGTACAGACAGCTCGTGTTTGGGCAGTCTCAACTGCACATGACTGCATTGCGTGGAGCAGTGAGGTAGCGTCAGTACGCAAAGCAGGACCAGAGCAGTGAACCGGCGTCAGTACACAGAGCAGTGCCGGAGCAGTGAGGTAGCGGCAGTACGCAGAGCAGGACCGGAGCAGTGAGGGAGCAGCAGTACGCAGAGCAGGACCGGAACAGTGAGGTAGCGGCAGCACACAGGGCAGTGCCGGAGCAGTGAGGTAGTGGCAGTACGCAGAGCAGGACCGGAACAGTGAGGGAGCGGCAGTATGCAGAGCAGGACCGGAGCAGTGAGGTAGCGGCAGTACACAGAGCAGTGCCGGAGCAGTGAGGTAGCGGCAGTACGCAGAGCAGGACCGGAGCAGTGAGGGAGCGGCAGTACACAGAGCATGACCGGAGCAGTGAGGTAGCGGCAGTACACAGAGCAGTGCCGGAGCAGTGAGGTAGCAGCAGTATGCAGAGCAGGACCGGAGCAGTGAGGTAGCGGCAGTACGCAGAGCAGGACCGGAGCAGTGAGGGAGCGGCAGTACACAGAGCATGACCGGAGCAGTGAGGTAGTGGCAGTACACAGAGCAGTGCCGGAGCAGTGAGGTAGCGGCAGTATGCAGAGCAGGACCGGAGCAGTGAGGGAGCAGCACTACGCAGAGCAGGACCGGAACAGTGAGGTAGCGGCAGTATGCAGAGCAGTGCCGGAGCAGTGAGGTAGCGGAAGTACGCAGAGCAGGACCGGAGCAGTGAGGGAGCGGCAGTACGCAGAGCAGGACCGGAGCAGTGAGGTTACGGCAGTACACAGAGCAGTGCCGGAGCAGTGAGGGAGCGGCAGTACGCAGAGCAGGACCGGAGCAGTGAGGTAGTGGCAGTACACAGAGCAGTGCTGGAGCAGTGAGGTAGCGGCAGTACGCAGAGCATGACCGGAACAGTGAGACATCACTCGGGACCTTGGCCCACGTACACAGGCTTTTAGTATACTAATACAGTTTTACAAGATTCTCTCTTCGGCAGCTTTTTTCTAGAGTAAATAAACCTATAGAGTAAATAAATCAATATATTCCATAGGGTTTTGAAGAGAAAAATGAGCTGTGCATTACTAAGAAGCTTGTAAGATTTTTACTCACTTTAGTCTGTTGACCTTTTCTGCTCTTCTTTGTAAATCATTGGCTGCTACTTT